>LXPA01096275.1:13223-35738 GCA_001655095.1 Phylloscopus trochiloides viridanus | reverse complement strand
TGTCTTTCCAAACCAAGACAACTGGTTTTAGGTTTCCCCCTCGTGGATGAGGCAGAGCGAGAGGAGCGGAGGGAACAAGCAGGAATGCACCAGGAAAGCTCTGTGATGTTTGACATTGATTTGCTCAGTGGGTGCTTGTTTGGCACCTCCTGCCTGTGTAGCAGTGCTCTTGGGTGAGTCAGGAGGACTTGCACTGGAGCCTTCTGTCATGTGGGAATGCCATTCCCTTTCCCAGCACGTTGTGGCATCCTACCCCAGGTCAGTCAATAAGGGAGAAGAGGACATAAAAGGGACATGTTTATAGCCTATTAACACCTTCAGGAGAGCGATGTGAAAGGACTAAGAGAAGGAGGGGGTCACTGTGTTGGATTCTTGGTTCTTCCATTGCTGTTTTTGAGACTGCAAATGAAGTGTCTCTTGCTAGGTACTATCATATCACCATCCCCACACATAGCCAGGCCCTCTGCCCCTTGAAAGATGGCAAGTGAAGCCTGAAATCAGGAAATGTGAGGCAACTGGGTTTTACATCACACTAATGCCTTCACCCTGTGGATTACCGGGGTGTTTTTATTTTTTAAAGTTACTTCTTTACATCATTCTGTCTAAAACAATCCCCCTCGTCTTCCCAGAGAATCTGCTTCTCTCTGTGATTGCCAAAGGCAGTCACATTTCTACAACAGCCTGGTTTACAGGAGGTTTAGCTTGAACTGCTTGCTGGCCTTACGTAAGGGAGGCAACAATTGAATCTTCATACTTGGGCTGAACTAGGAAAGTACTTAAAATAGCAGTAAAATCTCTCAGTGTGCACTTTAATTATTAAATTTTGTCCCTCTGCAGAGCAGAGTAATTTCTTTTTGGGATAATTGCCTTTTCGAAGCAATTTTTGCATTAAAGATTCACTGGCTTTTCAGAAGATGCTTCTAAATGCTCCTTATTAAAAATTTAACTTGAATCTTGTCTTTCCTTGTTCTGCTTTTTACTTTTTCTTACCCCCAGAACAGTAGCCTTTATTCTTCTAGCCTGACCTGTGTTGCACACACTTACAGGTTAAAGCAAAAAATAATGCATATCTGTTCCTCAGCACTGTTGTCCTGTAAATCCAGGGTGGTTCAGGGATAGCTCAGTTTGTGTGACCTGTTGCCTCCCAGCCCAAACTCCCACCCTGCAAGGCTTTCCTTCTAAGCCACGTGTGCTGACTTCACTGTATCCCTTTTTGTTAAAAGAAAAAAAAGAAATATTGTGGAAGGACTCTGATTAAATCTCCAAGTTTATGCTTGAACGTAAATCAGCAGCTCAATCTTTTCTGAATCTAGAGATGGATTTGCAATCTCTTGAAGTAGGTCTTGGTCTGTCTTTGCCACCCTTCATTAATTGCTGCTGATCTCACCAATGAATTTTTGCACATCCCAAAGGAAGGAGGAGTTTCATGGAGGAATTTCAGAGAGACCACCAACACACTGAAAACAAAGCTGCTCTCCATATCCACTGGGGGACTCCTTTAAAATAATCCTGGTGATTCCCTGTAAATAATTCCTCAGCAAGGCCTTTCTGATGGTCCATGTCCAAGCCAGAGTTTTCAGGGGGGAGAGTTCAACCAGAAGAGCATTTTTATCCTGGCTCACATCTGCTAAGAGATTAGAATTAGTATTTCTTTGTGCATCAGTAATGCCACATTAGGACACCTGAAGGTTTCTTCCTATCCCTCTATCTAAGTAAATCAGAATTAATGGAATTTTAATAGCCAGAATTTTTCTTAAAGGAAAACATAAAGATGACATTGAATTAAGGGAACTTGAATTTATCTTCCATCTGATAACTCCTTTTGGCAGCTTGTCCTGGTGCTTCTCCTTTGATTTAAAGGATTTACTCCACATTTTTAAAAGTACAAACTAGATGGAAATCATCTAATTGATAAACTGCAAAAGTTTAGATTTTTTTTTCCCCATTTCCCCACCAGCCCCTCCAGCTAAAGGGGAGTTTAGACTGGGGGATGTTAAAATTCAGTAGCAACATGCAGATTTAAGATATGGATTCAGTATTGATTTTGCTGAACCGTCATATGTTTATACTCATGTGGTCAGCTAAAATTGGAAAAAAAAATACTGAGACAAATTAATCTTGGGAAATTCTCCCTGCTCTTTCCAGACTGAAAATAAGATTTTAAAAAATTAGTCTGTATCTCACTGAACCTGATCTGAAGCCCAGGTGCAGATCTCAGTTTCAGGTGATGATCTCCCACCCCCAGAAAGAGAAGAAAACAGGTTCTGTGGAGCTCTGGTTCAGGTCTGTCTCTCCCTGCAGTGGGCTGCATTCTGTGCAGTCTGTCTTGCCCAGAACAGCTGTGGCTGTCATCCACTAGCACAGTGTTAAAATGAAGACTGATTGTCTTTCCATCCGTGCAGTTAGCTGCTGTCAGTCTCACATGTGGCAAGCACTTGGTGCAGGGTTTTTGTCCTGGAGTTAGCTGGTTTAACCTTGAATCAAGTGAGTAAATATATAAAACAGCACCTGGAGTTTGGTAGCAACCAAGTAATGTCATCTGCAAAACTCTGTCTCAGCTTCCAGCTGGCACTTCTCGAGGGGCAGCAGCACAATTGAGATTGGCAGGAAGTGAATTTCATGGGCTGAATTCTAGCAGAGGAGCCAACTACCTGCACAGTGTGTGAGTTATGAGTCTTGCCTCTCGCAGTAAAGAGCTGTCTTTTCACACTTATCTCTGGTACTTGTCAGCTTTTGAGCTAATTACAGTCTCTTTTTAGAAGGGTATGGCCTTTTGTAGACATAACAGAACTCTATAAACTAAGCAGGAATCTTCTCTTGTGACTGCCTTGGATTGCTCAGATATCTCTTCACCTTCTTTGCACCTTGCTGAGTTTTGCCCCAGCCTCCATGGTCATTTTTCCAGCCTTTTTTGTCTGCAGCTCGTGGCAAAAGAACAGGAAGACATAGAAGGAAGCTGTTGTTGTGACATTTAGATAGCTCCAGGAGTGAACAAACACCGAGTTCAGGCGCTCTTGGTCTCGGGACACATCAGCCTTTCACCTTTTGGCTTCCAGCTCTGTGGTTTGCAATTGCTTCTGCAAACAACCTGGCATTAAAAACCCTCTCATTTAGTGCTTCTCCGTGAGGAAAGCTCCAGGCCGGTTGTCAACACACGGCTTTTCTTCCCCTTGGGGGAAGGGAGGGAGTGGTTATCAGAAGCAGAGTTCTGTCAGTGTCATTTCTTGTCTTGCCCTTGTCCCAGAGCAATTTTGTGAGCCTGGGGCTGCTCTGGTCTCTGTGTGAGTCCCCAGCTTTGCCTGAGACTGTGCTGCTCCCTCAAAGCTCCACCATCCTCTGGCACGACCGAGGCCATGGGAGCAGCGGGAGCACCGGGACACTCACTCCCTGACGGGCTGTGGACAGCAGGACACCCCGAGGCTCTTCCAGTGCCCAGGCTGTTCATTGAATGGTGAAGGCAACAAACTCAGCCCATGAAGCAACTCTTGGCCTACTGGGGAAAAAAACCCAGGGCCTTTGGTGTTGTTGTTTGTTAATTATTTGTGCCGTGGTACCTCGAGGAGGCCCCGTCCTGCCTCGGGGCCGGAGCCGGCCGTTCTCGCTCCGTCACGTTCCGTGGATGCGCTGAGGTGACGAGGACCCAACTGCACTGCCAGCTCTGCTGCCTCTGGCTGCCAGCACACGCTGCACCCCTGCAAGTGATTTCCTGTCCGAGGGGCGTGCAGGCGGATTTGATTGCTAATAGAGCAGATCTGAGAACACAGAGCACACAGCTACGTGGTTTTAGGACAGGGGAGAAAGGGGCTAGAAGCATAGTAAAAATATACTCTCTGAAGAGGTTTCATAATCTCATGCACATAATCCAGTGTCTGGACTAAAGATTTATCCAGCCTTGGTTTTTTGTAATATTTTCCTTTGTATTTTTTAGAGGCTCACACTCTTCTGTTCCTGTCATCAAGACTTTGTTGTGCTCCATTTGCTGCCTTGCATTTAGGTTCATTTGCATTCTGAGGGTTTCCAAGTACTTTAAAAACGGTCATTAAGTATATCTTGGCACATCTTTGAAAAGTATTATTAATTGTATGCTTCAATTTTTACATATCTCCATGGGATATCTTCACCACACAATACTGGGGTTGGATACTTTTCTTCCATTCTCTTTTCCTCCTTCAGAGTTACAGATCCAGACCCCTCAAGTCTATTGTAAAGTAAGCCTAAACTGTTCTCTTTATCCCTGGGATGTTTTAAAGAAGCTGACAGATGAGTTATGACTTGAAATTTAGGTCTGGCTTTAAAAAGAGGTACTAAACCCACCAGTGCATTATTATGCTGTGGGATCACTTCAAGAGCTCCTTTTATTGCCAGAACAAGTGAGTTCTTTCTGGTCTCTGTACAGTGGGAATCAGAGAAATAATAAACAGTTGTCAGTGATAAAAATAAAGGAAAATGTGAACCATTTTGTGGTGGACCAGGACTCAGTAAGAGATAGAGTCTTTTGAAATCTGTATGCACCAATTCTGTGCATGAGGTAGGCAGTGAAGAACGGGAATCATGATGTTAGTATCTTTCATAGGGCACTGTGAAATAAATCAAGAAAAATAGAGAGGAAAAATTATATGGAATTAATAGAATTCACATTCTAATGGGCCAAGGAACCAATTACACGACGAAGTAAAAATACTCTAGCTGTGTGGTAATATTTGCTCATTTTATATTAATTTGGTGTCTTTATGCTGAAGAGACAAAAGTAAAATGTCCCCAAAATTAGTTATAATAGGTGTTTGAACAAAAGATGCAGATCCCGAGTCAGGGACATGGATACTGTGGTGCACTGGAAGGAAAAATACCAAAATCCACTGCCATTTGGCTCTGTAGCAACTCAGAGATGCTGAGCTATGCTGAGCCTAAAGAAGCAGCCACAAACAGGAGGTTTAAAGCTCACCTGGGGACCAAAGCGAAGAACCTACAGTTCCCCTGAAAGGGGGCCAAGCTGAAGGACATTTCTTCCATTTATTTTCCCCCAGCTAATACCCCGTTTCCTGTCAGTTCTGTGCCAGAGCTCACTTTGCTGACTGCAGCGAGACGGTCAAGATTCAGATTTCCATTTTCCAATGCTTTGCCTGCTTTGGAGGAAAGCACAGACATAATCCATCATTAGTCCTGGGGTTCAGCTGCTCCTAATAGCCCTGTGTACGAGCACTCCAGGAGAGCTGAATGTTGGTTTCCAACCCTGGGGGAGCCTCCTGAGTCTGTCCTTCAAATACTTCTATTTATATATTTCTTTCTATTTATGGTAGGAGGCGAGGATGTGAACAGGTCACCGAGCTACCACATCACCTCCTGCATGGACTGTGGTTTGTGAGCCATAGACCAGGGCTCAGTAACACCTGGGCAGGATTCAGCTTTGAAAAAGCACAGGGAAAGGGATCAAGAGGGATCTCTAATTTTCCACCATAACCTTTCCCATGTCTCTCAAGAAAACAGGGTTTCTGAGCCACAGTGACGAGCAGGGTTTGGGATGTGGTGGGGTCTTTGCTGCTGTAACTCATTTCTTTACTTCTTTCCAAGGCTGCAGCCCCCGTGCTGTTCCCCATGCTGGGATCTGTTCCCAGGGATAGGAGGTGATGGGGCAAGCTCTCTGGTCTCAGCTTTCCTGAGGACAGACCCAGCTGCATTTTGTATCTGCTGTCAGTGTTTAAAAAAGCAAACTCTCAGAGCATCCATGGGATTCTGGAAGCTGTGTTTCGCTGTGTAACACCCCTCCCCTGTACCTAGCGTGGGGAGCAAGGGTTTCCCACCAAACAGGTCTTGCTGGGACTGCATTTAGCAAAAATACTCAGTGATTTGTGGGGAAGTTCTCCGAAGTGGGCTGTGAGGAAGGGGCTTGGCTCTGAGGAGAGGTTCACACATACTGAATGGTCAGAAGTTAAAACTCACTGGGGCAGCTCCTCATCCCTGCAGCTGAGGAATGCTGGCACAACTTGCTGGCTGGCCAGGGAGCATTTTGGGATCACAAGGAGCTACAAGATGCTTTGCTTTCTGCTACACCCATGTCTACAGCATTTGTTTGGGCTTTAAAAGTGGAAACCGTGCCAGAGGAAAGCCTGCTGTATTTCATTTATGTTTAGAACTTAGACATTCCTCCAAAGCAGAGAGTTATGAATTTATTGTGTGTGTACATAAGAATTATGTATTTCCTTCTGGTTTAGTGCAAAACTCTTATTTTAAATTTGGAGTTTTAAGTAAAGAGGTTTTACATGTCAAATATTACAGTCTAAAAATCGTTCAATAATGAAAAAGCCCTGCCTGGGGCTAGATTACTTCTACCTGGTGCTCAGGAGAGCTGCAGTCAGTGGAGCTCTGCTACTGAGGTCATCCCAGATGTGCCACTTGAAAGAGGTGAAATAATGGTGTATTTCTGAAAAGTGCCTTTGGGATTGGGGAGCAGGATGTTCCTATCACCTTATCCTTGGTTTAACCTCATTTATGCACTGCAGTTTGTTTGTCTGGAATGAAATCTATTTTAGTTTCATTTGTCAAAATACTTGCATTCATCATATTTTTAAATCAAAACATGTATTTAGCTGCCAGTGTTTAATAAAAGGCAAACCATAAGACCACACCTGAGATTCTGGAAGCTTTGTCAGTGCGTGTTGGCTTTGCTGCTGTTGTGTCCTGCTCTTAATTCCCTGATTTGCTGCTCTTGTTTGAGAGCAATGCCTGGAGAGGTGTGGGGTGTCCTGTGTCCACCAGCAGCACTGAGGCTGAAAAGGCACATTTGGGAGCCTGCTGATCCCTCTGGGAAATAGGGTCTGTGGCCCCAAAAGAGACCAAGCTCACAGTGTTTCTGCTGTTCCTGCTAGTGTGTGCTAAACTGCAGACTGGGACAAGCCTTTACTCAAATGTGTCAGCCAGATTAAACACTGACTTAAAAGCCTCTTTTTTTTTTGTTTCCTCGCTCGTGCTCAGAAAACTGCTCAAATGGCTGTTTTCCCCAAGCCATCCCCACTCAGTTTGTTATCATTTCCATTATTAAACATTTATATAAACAGTGTAACGTTTTATAGTGTTTGACAGAGATTTCCAAGTCTGCTAATTAGCATGGTCCCTGGCACATGGAATATACTTTTATTATTACCCATTCATGGCCTTGTTATTCAGAAGTGGTTCTCTTGTGAATGGAAACGTGCATTACTGCACTTCAGGCTAATAAGTGTGACATAAAATACGACACACAAAATTAACTGCTGTTCTGCAGGATCCAGCAACTGGGGGTGATGTACATATGGCCATACTGCGGCTCTGTTCATTTGCATCATTGCTTTTCTGCCTTATTAAAAGTCTGAGAGAGGAGAATATTGGGAGAAGAGGGAGGGGGAGAAGAAATGAACAAATCTATCTTGGCATAAATAGGTTTGGCTCAGCAATACAACAGTTGTCAGCAGCCTTTTCCACAAGCCTGTTACCCTCAGTGAGGAGAGCACAAAAAAGTGATTGAAAAGTCAGTTTGTGGGCTTGCAGCATTCTTGGAAAGAATCTGAAAGGAAAAAAAAACCCCAAAACCAACCCCCTGAAATAAAAAAAAAGTGCTTGTAAAATGAAGTGTGTTTCATCCATGTTCAGTGTCAAAGCAGAGCTTGCCAAGCAGAGGTGCAGCCCTGTGTCCACCCTGATTGCCTGGCCCAACAATTAGATTTTAAAAAAGTGGCCTCTCTTCTTTTTTTCCCTTCCCTCTGCCCATTCCTGCTGTGATTTTTTTTCTTTCAGTTGAGACAGAGTAAGTGACTCTTTGTGTCCATTTCAATGAGGAAAAAAAAAAATCTATTTGCCTTCAGCATTAGCACCTTCACAGACAACTGTGAGGACTTTGCAAACCATTTGAGTGGGTGTACTTGAAATAGTTTCTGTTGCAATGATCCTGGAGAAAGAAAAGGAGGATCCTGGTGGATGAAGAGAAAAGGTTAAGCAGAGTCTGGCAAAGGGAGCTGCTTGTCTGGCCAAGACCAGCTCTTTTTTTTTTTACCCTATTTATGCCTTGCAGAGAAGAGCTATGGAACAAAAAAAAATTCTGAACTTCCCAAGAAACTGTCAGAGAAGTTAATTCCTATATTTAAATCAGGGTTTACTCATGTGCAACTGTACATGCTCAAAGAGCAACAATGAAGTGAAATTTGTACGTGTGGGTGTTTCTAAATGCATTTACATGTGTATGTGTGTAATATATGTGTTAATGGCTATGGGAAACAATTGAGAGGATTTGGCACATTTTGCTATTACTGTGTGACTCGTCATGTAATAAAATATGATTTACTTCAGGTTTATTCTGATAAAGACTCAAAATGAGCATCCAGTGGGTGTGGGTGTGTTTGCAGTTCTGGAGATGTAGTTTGAAACGCCTGAAATGCTTTGTTAGATGTACCTATTTTAAAACTTAGGGAAGGACTGCTTCCATTTAAATGCAATATCCCAGGCTTTCTCAGGGACTCCCACACCAGCGTAGCTAGCCACAAGCCTGCCCCAGGCTGTAAAACCATTGAGAGTAATTAAATACTTACAGTGCTGGACTCCAGCTTGCTCCTGAGAGCAGCAAGATACTTTACAGCCCACGTATATTCCTGTGGAAAATAGCCTGTGGCTGCAGAGAACCTGCTGGCAAGAGGCTCCCCCAAATGCTAATTAATCACAGGATCACAGAACATGCTGAGCTGGAAGGGACCCGCCAGGATCATCAGTGTTGCAAGGAACACCTGGTTTTGAACGCCAGCCTGGGAGATGTCCTGAGCACAGCAACATCAGAAAGGCACCAGGTGCCACGCGGGGCTGTTCTATTTTTGACTCAAGGACCTGCTGCCAGAGTGCAGCCACAGCGATGCTGCTCCAGCAGCAGGGAGGACACAGCAGGACAGGTGCCTAAAGGGGTGGAAGAAATGAAGCAGCAGAAGGGTTGGAAGCCTGTTTGCTCCTCGTGCTGGCGTGTGATGCTCTTGTCACCGGTGCACTGCAGCACTGAGGGCCCTGCAGTACCTGCTGCAGTTCTGCAGAGCCCGTGGTGAAACTGTGCCCCTGCAGCCCCTGAGGAGGAAGGGTGTTCCTGGAATTCCCCTCTGAAGCAGATACAGAGGAAAATTTTGGACAAAGATGTGCATCTGGCACTCCTTAGAAACACTTTCATAATTTTCCCTTATCATGTGTTGGGTGTTTCCAAGTTTTTGATGGTGATCTCTGCTCCTGGATGTATGATTCCAGGAAATGAAAATAGATGGAAGTTTGAGGGCTTCAATAGATCTGTTGCTGCTTCCAGCATGTTAATTCAAGATCAAATCATAAACCATGAAAACATGTCACCTTTGCAGTGTTTGTTGTTCATAGGAAAAGGATAAAAAGAAAGAATCCCCTAAATGAAGTACAGAAATGAGAAAAGAAAATCTGCTTTCTTTTCCCAAAAACATTCCAGTCCATATTATTTGTTTTCACACCAGTCAGGTATTGCTGGTAAACTAATCTGTCTGTTCCACAGTAAAACTGTGATACAAAAAAATCCAGATCTGCAGAGGACAAATGCCAGTCCTAAAGAGAAAGCTTAAAATAGATTGAGTTTTAGCTAGCGAAATTTAGAAATCTTTTTTGGAAAGGCTTAGGTAGTTTTTAGCTCAGATGGGAACTGTCTGAGCACATCTACTTACTCAGAATTGAAATGTAAATAGAGCGACACAAAAACGTGTCTATTATAGTTTGGGAAAAGGAAAGAGATGTTTTGGAGCATGCAGTGCCTTGTACATCATGAGCATATTTTTATATAACAGATTGTGGAGATGATGTGAAGTAAAACAGATATGTATAAAATAAAGATTTGGGTCTGGTTTGGATCTTCAGCAACTACACTTAGACTGTAGCTCCCAGGTATTCCCGCTCATTTTCCAACAATATCTCCTTCAGATGTGTTCCCCACTGCCAGAATTTCATTTTAAGAAGTTCTATGAAAGTGATGGCCTGACTTTCTGAGACCATCACTATCAAACCTTATTACAGAAGTCCATGGACAGCAGCAACTCTACCAATTGTATTAGAGGTCCAGTTTCATTTTGCTTGTTTTTCATGTGTTCCATGTTGATAGGGGGGTAGCAGGATATTTCATTCTTCTGCAAAGAATGTTCATGAAAAGATTTCTGAGTCTGATTGCATTCATCTCAAATCTGCTCTTTCTGTATTTGACATCCAGTATCCAGCTTGGGGGTAAAACCAGCTTGGGAGTAAAAGCCAGAAGGATGTGATGGTTCAGGCTGAGAACAGATCCTTACCTGATCCTTGTCTGGAAACGGAAACTGCAACTGAAGCTCTGAGCTTTTTCTTATGGACTAGTTTTTGTATGTGTGTGTGTATGTGTGCTTATGTGTTTTGCAGCTTTAAACACACAGGGTGGGAAAAACATTTATTACTGTGTTATGTGGGTAGGTGGCATCCTTGTTTTCACAGCAAACTAAATTTTTATCAGAGCATGTACATTCAACAGTGGGCTGCATTTGGATTCCTTTGGTTTGAGTTGTGAGAAGGATGCTCTGCAGGCTTCTTTTGTATTACCAGTTAAATTGAAATTAATAAGTAGGAGCAGCACAGCTAAGCCATTTCCCACTGTTTGGGGTTTTTTTTCATCTCTTTCTTTTTTGAGGTGTGTACAAAGTTCAGAGATGCTGAGCTACTGTGAGAAGACCTCTTTTTGAAGTGGCTGCTCAGATTTTAGGACCAGAAGAAGAGACTGGTTTCTATCTGTGGATTTGAGCCCTTTGACTTACCCTGATCTGCCACGATCATGGGCTGAATTTCAGGCTTTTCGCACTCTTCCTGCCAGGCCCTAGTTCACACCAAAAACCTTGCTTATAAAAGGGTGAAATTTTACACTGGTAACAAACCCAGCATTGTGCACATCTGTCTCAGCTGGAATTTCTAACTCTTAGATCATAACTTGAACCCCCCTGGAAAATCTGTTTCACTTAAAAACAATTATGATGATGTACCATTAAATTACATATATTATCAAGTAAATGGCAGGAACTGAAAGCAGAGTCTGTGATCTTGGCACTGCAGTGCTGAAAAAGTAGAAAATTCTGCAGCAGAACAGCACCCACAAAGGTCTGATCTGCTCTTTCTGCCTGGTAAAATTGCAGCGTAAGAGGCTCTTCAGGAAAACTTTTGGTTTCTGGAAAGCCCAAGGCAGACAGTAAAAGCTGTGTGGCTCAGCAGTGAAATACTTTTGTGGACTCTCACATGTAGTCCTTAACTTGCCAGTCCAAATCTCCACATGTGTCACTGGTACATTGTTCTTAAAGTTAAAAAAAAAAAAAATAATGCTCATGTTTTAGTAGGGTTGAATCTTAAACAGAACATTAAAAGCAAGAAATGGCCTCTGGAAAGCTTTCAAAGACCATTTAAAATATCCTTAGAAATAAAATGAGGTATTAAAAGTGAATGTGAGCTAAAACCCAATGACACCAAGAATCCTGGGAGCCAGCAAAAAGCCTCCTTTAATTGCTTTGCTTTGAGGCATATCTGTGTTTCTTATTTATTATCCTGCCCCAGGAAGGGCTGAACATTTCATGTAACATGATGACCCTGGAAAACACTGCAATTTCAGGGTAATTCCTGATGAGAATTTATGGCTACATAAGCATATTATAAGTAAACCAACCAGTTTTCCAAGCCACAAAATGCTGCACTGCTCTGTATTACTGCAAGGACCACTTAGTGCAAGGCTGCTTTGCTCCAGCACAATGAATAGGACCTCTGTTATTCCAAGGTAAAAGGCAGGCTGAAGAAACCATGATATGTGAGGAACTGACTTTCTTGTTTTGCTGGTTTTGCAAGGTTTTTTGCTGGTTTGGAAGTTTTGTGCTGCCACCTATTCACTTTCTGTTACTGCCACTTGGAGCCTGGAGCAGGTCCTTTCCTTCCCCTCCTCTCTCTGAACAAGAGGGGGTTATAGTCCTCTGCCATGGTGCCCCAGAAGCTTAGGGCACTTTATTGCAGTGAAAAAAATACGTTTGGAGTTATTGTTTCATATAGTGTAATGCTTTTCATTGGAGGGAAGTTTAGAGAAATGGCTGTGTTCAAGTAGCTGCAATCCCAATAGAGCTGAGCAAATGGAAAAACTGAGGGACAGAAAAAAAAAGGGATTTCTAGCCCCTGGGGGAAAGGGATGATGGCATAGACCCTCTTGCTGTTACTTTACACTTCTGTGTTTCTATTGCAGATAAAGGCTTCACTTAGCAAAGGCATTTTTCAGGCAAAATTAATATTGTCTTTCAACCATTTCCAGATGCTTATAACTTTGGCCTGAGGGTGAAACATCGGATTGTTTCTTCAAGAGGTGACAAAGAAAATCTGGCTGAGATCAAACACCAAAATGAGATTCTTAATGGGAAGTCATAAGGAATGGTAGCCTGGTGTGGAAATTCTGTATGTTTCTTTACAAAACTGACTTAAGGCTGACATGTTGGAGTGCGCGGGCATAATTTGTCAACTAACTCATAGATACAATGTTATTTTTGTATTTTTGCACTAAGCATGTATTCTAAGGCTGCTGAGACTACAAGGGCAGTTGTTTCAGCAGGGCAGCTAGTCCCCAGCTAGCCTGTGCTGCTTGTTTTAAAGCAAAATGCTCATTTTCTAAACTCTGTTAATTTCTGTCAGTTCTTATTCAGATTTTGGATACATCTTTTTTCATATCAGAAACTTCCTGCTGTATTTGAAGCGAGCATCTACTTGATACAGTGGTCAGAGCAATGTGATTGAAACATCCCTGCAGAGCTCTGTGAAGTGTCAAAGGGTGATGTCTGATTTCCATAGGCTCTGCTTGCTCAAAGCCCTCCTTTTGTCTCCTGACAGAGCTGTATTCTGATTTCAGAATGTCAATTATCCATACCTCCCTATTTCCTCTGCTCCTTATGTGTCAGCCTGCCTAGAAGCTTTCTGTTAATTTATCAAATTGTCATTGGGCTCACTTTGTTGCACTGCAGCCTGTCCATTTGCTTAATTGGTCCATTTCCCGTTTATTATTCATTCCCTGAATCACCATTTGAATAATTTTTAGCTAACTATTAATTGAATACCATTTCTAACATGATTACATTGTCTACGTTCTCATTTTTACATGATCACTAGGAGAAAGGGGTTTTTATTATGATGCAGATGAGAGTCTCCAGTTAACTGGTGGTTGGAAAACGGGAAGAAAGTGGTGGCTCTGGCCTGTAATTACAGAATCAAAGAGTCTGTGATTATTTAAGTGGTTGAACATGAGATCCAGGTTTCTGCTTCTGTTTCTGTAACTGCAGCTGATGGACTTTTGGCCAGACCCCTTTGTACCAATGCAGGGGTGCAGCAGGCTCTGGAATCTGTGGGGAATTTGTGGTAAGTGATTGCCATGGAAACAGCTTTTAACCTGGGCTCTTTGTGAGGCTGTTGGTCAGGCAGCACTGTGCAAGTGTCAAGGTCTTCTGCCCTCCTATAGTGTCTCCAGCTTCCACAGCTGGCACCAGTTCTCCACATGCCTTGTCTCTACATGTGGTGCAGCACAAAAGCTGGGATAGAGGCTGATCATCCAGCACTGCATTCAGTTTTGGGCAGGATGGCAGTACCCTCTAGCTGTCATCCCAGCCACTTCTCCTGGCTCATTTTGGACATAGTAACTGCAACATCCAGGGCATGAACGAGGTACAATTAAGGGGAACAACCTATTCTTGCTGTTCAATTTTAGCCAACATCCTTGGTGTGTTAGAGTGGGGTCTGTAGGGGAAGCTGATCCATGAGATGGATCCGCCTCTCCATGATCCATGAGAGAGACCTGAACCTCCCTGGCTGTTTTGTGCCAGTCCAACAGCTCAAGGTTTATACAGTGGCTGCCACTGCCACAGCCTGTGATTTATGAGGAGCTTGGGAGGAAATCATAGAGTCATAGATTGGGTTGGGTTGGAAGAGACTTTTAAGATCATCTCATTCCAACCTCCTGCCATGGGCAGGGACACCTTCCACTATCCCAGGTTGCTCAGAGCTCCATCCAGCCTGGCCTTGGAGACTTTCAAGCATGAGGCAGCTACAGATCCTCTGGGCAACCTCTGCCAGGGCCTCAGCACCCTCACAGGGAAAAATTTTTTCCTAATATCTGATCCAAATCTACTCTTCTCCAGTTTGAAAGCATTTCCCTGGTCCTGTGCTAGAAGTGTTAAGAATGGAAGAGGAAAACTATGATTAACTTTGTGGGAGGAAATCTAAGCTACAGAGAGCTCTGGGGCTGTACAGTGACACAGAGAATCTCCTGTAGGTTTTCTCAGCAACATCTGAGATTTGTCTGAGCTCAGTTTTGTGAGGGCAGGGCTCATGCTTACAGAGGCTTAGTGTGAGTATCAACCCAGACTTCAAGTTCTGGCTTTCTTCCTAGCTGGGCTTGGGCCTGGGAACATCTGGGCTATTGATTCAGATGGAATTTTGGGTTTGTAGTCATTGAAGCCAGATTTTGAAGCAGCATCTTAGTTCTCAGTTATGGTGTGATTCCCAGAAATTATTGCCCTTGTGTTAGGTAAGCCAGAGTTTGGGCTCTGGGCATAAACATTGCCGGGCTCTCCCTCAGCCTGGGGAGATCTTCTGGAGAGTATTGTCTTTGTAGGCAGTAGTGACAGATCTCTAAAATGAGAGAGAGACATAGAGTTAGCCTCAGTGCTAACATCAGGCAGGGTGAGAGTCTGCGTTCACCTTGGTGTTTTTGTGTTCCTAACTTGGTTCTGTAAACATCTGCAGAAAGACTCGTCTGTCTACAACAGGCAGCATCCAGGCTTAGTTGTTCTTGATCAAATTATTTAGAAAGAAAGCTTACAGGTTTAGCCAAATGCAGAATTACTCTTTTGGAAGGCAATAAAAGTGCAGGGCTGCGAATCATCGAAACAATCTCCCAGATGGCCACAGAAGGAGCACAGCCACAAACAAAAGCAGCTCTCAACTTGGAGTAACCTCCAAACTCACTGCCATTCCAGAGGAGTTGCTAATCACAGATGTGTGTTAGTCTTTGAAAAATAACACTGGGGAGCAATGTATTTCTAAGTTGCAGCAGTGTGGAGATAATTTTATTTATACTTTCTCTGCATCGGGTGCAGAGTGGCTCATTTTCCACTCTTAAATTTGAACGGGATGATATTGCACCCCCTGGGCGAAAGGAGAATGGAGCCAGTTAAACATTGACTGGGAGGAGATGCACGTCCCTGCTGACTGAATTTTGGGAGGTTCCTTAACCTTTGCTCCCGAGGTCGTTGTGCTGACAGTGCTGAAACCCTTTTCCCTAAACAATGTGGGTAGGTCTGGAGCATTCCCTTACGCTTGGCTACCTCCAGCTCTGCGAGGGCCCCCGGCCTCAAGTGCTTCCCCTGCCACCAAAGAGAGCGGGCCAGGTCAGTCCAGAATGCAAACAATGATGTCACCATTGTAGAAGAAATGAAAAGCTCTGTGGGAATCCAGGAGACAAACCCCAAATTAAAGATCTTTTGGCTAAATACGAGCACTAAGGAAAGCTTGCAAAGATCAGAATAGTGTTGCATGCCAATGTGGCATTTGGTGTCCAAGATAAAAGGGGGGCTTATTTCAGGAGTGAGACTGTTTCAGCAAGAGAAAGAGATCTTGGTGTCTGTGTTGGAATGCATAAAAACACATGTTTCCGATGTGGTTTTCTCATATGCTAAATGAACAGGACATCTGGTTGTGTTTTTAAAAATTAAATTGACTGACACTAAATCAGTGCTTTACAAAGCAAAAGGTAGTAAACCAAGAACATCTAATAAGGTAACAATGAAATATTTGGCAGGACTTCAGAGTATTGGAAACTCACACGACCGAAAGGAGCTGAAATATTGTGATATATACGAGGCCTTAACTTCTCATTTATCTGTGCTATTTCTTACTGCACTTCACAGAAATATGTTGCATTCCCATTGGTATAGATTTCTATATGTTAGTGCCAAAACTCCAGATGTTTTCTAGGTAAATCTCTGGAGACTATTTTATTGTGTTTCATTTCTCCTTATTTACAATTCACTAGTCTTGAACTTCAGCCATTGGTAATAAAAATCCATAGAGCCTGCAGCTGAGCCAAGTGGACACCATTGTCCTGTTTTTTCAAGTTGGGATGAGTTGATCCAAGCCTTGAACAGAATCCAAACCACTGGAGTTTTCCAAAAGTTCATCTCTCTTCTCTTTAATTTTTAACCCTTCATGCACCAGGGAATAAAGAGTCAACTGCTTTGTCTTTCCTTTTCCCCCACCACTCTGTCCTGAAGGATTCAACCTCTCTTCACCACAACAGCCTATCCACAGTTGCTGTCCTTTAGCCCTTCTGCAGTCCCTGAGCAGTGCTCCAGGGTTCTGTAACCCTCCTCCTGGCTGCCTTCACCCTTAATCTTCCAGCTTCCTCTGTGTTCCTCTGGAGTTAAAGGAAAAGCAATGTGGTCATCCCTGAGCCACTTTGCAGGCACAGCACGATGCTCCAGCTGGTTACTTCCAAACCCAAGCCCCCCTTTGCCTTCCAGTTTGTTTTTTGGGTTTTTTTTTTCAAGCTTTTATTAATGAATTAAGACATAATGAAGCCTGCTGTCCCCTCCCCTTCTCAGTTTGCTGTCTGTTTAGGTTGTAAATACCTACAGGTTCTCCGGTACATCAGAGAGATTGTGGTGCCCATTTTGCACTGAAATCACTCTGTGGTTACTGGGGAATTCAGGTCTCAGCATGCTGACAAAACCCTGCCTAATGACATAGAAATAATTAGCCACTTTGCTGTAGTGGGACTTCAGCTGATTTTAAAGAGCTGTGAAGTTTCAGAGTTGCTGCAATCAGCGGTTACATTTTATAACCCATCACCGGCACGTTTGATCAACCACACAGATTTTTTTATGTGAACATACCCACCCACCAGATGTGTATAAACATAAATCATTCCACAGCATAACCTGATCATGTTTTCTTAGTGGTCCTGGGCTTGACTGATCCTCCAGGAGAAAGCAGTGCTGCCCAGAGAACTCCGAACTGTGAGTGAGACCTGCTTGGATCTCACAAGTCCTGCTCTGCTGTCTGTCCCTCTCAGGGAGGAGGGTGAATGAAAGCAAGTTGTTGCAGCTCTGAAAAGGGGTTTTCTCTCTCCCCACATGCCCAGGGAGATGTGGCTGGCTCTGAGTGCAGCCTCTTGCCTGGCCTGTGTTTCCTGTGCTGGCTTTCAGGGGCTGTGCAGTGCTCGAGGACTAGAGCTGCAATGCAGTAACTGGTAACTCCTGCTCCCTGCCAGGCTGGAGGGAATTCTTTCCTGCTCTAGTAAGCAGCTGGAGTGGTAAGTGCCAGCCTCCCAGGTTTCTGAACAATTCCTATTTTTCCTTGATTTCTTGTAGCTGAAATACACTTAGGCAAGGCAGGTAATATCCTTTATGCTTTGTGCTGTTGCTTGTGAATGATATATTTATTTTTTAAATAGTACAAGCTATCTATATGCTGTGAAGTTTATAATTCTTGTACCAGTAGATATGACTGTGTTGGTCAGCATCCTAATTACCTCAGGAGCTGACTATTTACTGTTAATCAGGAAATATTTCAAAATGAAGCAGTTATAAATGGGACAAACCCAAAATGCCAGACAGGAGCACTCTCACAGTGAACCCGGGAATGACACTTAACAATTTCCAGGTTCCAAGCTCAAGTTACCAAATTTCATCACAAAGGAAGGTACTGCTGTCATTAGTTTTAGTCTCACATGTTGAAACACAGGTTCTGAAAGACAAAATAATTTCCTTTACAGTTCCACTATCTGCTACCAGTTGATTTTCAGTCCTGTATCCGAGGTAGTGTCATAAAAAGCTTGGATGCATTTTATCCTAAACCTCAGAGAAAATTACCTTCAAATTCCATGCCTCAAGCTCATCTCTAGAAATATTTAATGAATATTTGTTAATTCAAATTCCATGAAAATAATTAACAGAGACAGCATCAAAGCACAGTCTCTTCCCAAGTTAGTGGTATTACACAAAAGTTAAAGCTCTAGAAAAGCAGAGAAAGCATTATGCTGATCAACCATCTTCACTGGGGAGAAATGAATACAAGGCAGGCATTAAGAACCAGGAATGATGGCTGCTATTTTCTTTTCATTTGGAAGCAAGTTGTGTGTTTGTATCTCCCAGCTTTATTTGTGATCAGTGAGGCTTTAGCCTGGATTGAAGCCACAGGGGTCACAGATTGCTCATCTGTGGATCTTGTCATGGTGTCCTTTGGGTGCATTACATAAAGGTCACTGTTTTTGTTACTTCCCCCACTCTTTCTCCATTTTTAACTTGTTTTCTCTCTACTGATGCTCTACTGAGGACCAGCTAAAGAAACAAAAACATATTTAAATCTTCAATATGAAGCTGGGTGCACACAGAGTACTCAACATTTATATAGTGTCTGTCCTTAAACTGTCAATGTTTGCCAAGCAATTCTATTTATTGGCATCTCAGCCCTCTGAATTCAACTGAAAGGACTCAAAGGCTTTCAGTGATTTTAGTGTATTTTTGATTGTGTCATTATTCCCCTGCAGTGAGAAAGGAAAAAACAAATCACTGTGGTGTCTGAAATGCTGTGTGCATCTTTTTGCAAATGCAGTAATCTCACAGGCGCCTGTTTTTTCCACTGTGATGCTGCCTCAGTCAATTCTTTGTGCCAGAGAGGGAAAGCTGTGATAGGTTCCCAAATTCCAGTAGTCAGTATAATAACCTGTTCTCTCTGCCCTCCCTGTTCCCTGTCCCAGAAAAATGCAGAGTTTGAGAGGGTTTTTTAAACATTCCTTAGAATGAAAAGAATGACTCTCAACTCTCATGAGAAAACACATATATTTCTCTCATCGTGATTCTCAACAGCACTTGAATTTTTACTATGAAATAGTTGCAATAAATTGTATGAGATCAATCTTGTGAAGTAATAACATTTCAGGAGAGAGAAAGATTTTAATTTGAAATGAGAGACTTGAAGATCCTTGCCTGGACACAAAGAGAAGATAACTCCTGAGAAGCCATTCCAGAAAAAAAAGAAAAAAACAAAAAAACAGAGAGACTGAATTAATTGAATAAGTTATGAGTGTTAAATTATTAATTCAGCTCTGAGTCAGCTTTGAACTACTTATTAGCAATTAATTGATACAGATTTTTATAAAATGTATGAGTCATTTTAATAAATACTTCTGAGCATTTTTTTTACTGGTTGTTAAACGATGAGTACGTGAAAATATATGTTCAGTCCTAATCTGCATCACTGTAATGCATGGGATAATCAGATTAACAGCACTCCTGGGAAAAGGGAGACTCAGTGGGAAAAGAACAAAGCTGGAGAGGCACTTCCTATGCTGGTTTCTGGAGAGGACCAACAACCACCTCTTTCAGCACACAAGAAATTGGATCTTCCTGTGTGTTTTTGGTTGTGACCATCCAGCAAAGCAGGGTTCTGGCTGTTCAACCATCTGGGATCCATGCTGTGAATTAAGCAGAAGGAGATTGCTATAAATATTAAACACAAAGAGGCTGCTGTAACAGGAGGAGGAACTTTCCATGTGCAGTGCAGGGAAAACCAGCAGAGGAGGACACTGACCCTCCACAGCAAAGCTGTCCCATCCTTTCTGGGTCCAAAAAGCCACAGTCATGAAGGGAAAGAGTTGAAGAACAGCAAATTTTTGCAGCCTGATCTTTTGCACTGACTGTCAGGGTCTTGTCAGATCTCTCATATTTACAAGACAGTGCAATCTGTGATTTAAGCTTTATTTCATGAGCTCATAATTGAACAAAGATGACAAACAAGGGCTCAGTTGCCTTTTGGTGACTTGTTTGTTGCATTAATTCCCTCAGCCACCATTCAAGTTGTATGATTTCCTATCTTCTAACCCCTGACTCTTAATATTATCACCTATGAACGAAGAAAAGAATTAGTTCCCTATTAGTGGTGAGTGTGCTCATCCTTCCTGCTCCATCATGGTGTGAGCATCCCCTGTATCCCACCAGGAAACACAAAAGCATCAGCAGTCCAGCTGCTCTTGGACCTGCTTCAAGAGCTTTTGGGGTAAGCTGAAATTTTATACCTTCCAGTTTGGAGGTTTGGACTTTGCCATTTCCAGAAGTTAGTGGGTTCTGTGGAAAATGCCAGACAAAAGGTAGCTGCTGCAATTTTCAGGTGATCCCAGCCACCTGTCCTGCCTGGCTTTGCTGGGATGGTGCTGCTCCCAGCTTACATCAGGCTTTAGCATGACCTGGGTTAGCCAAAACCTGAGCAGGAGCTGAGTGAACTCTCCTGCCTGACCCTCACATCCTTCTCCAGGGCAGCTGCTCCTCAGCACAAGAGCCTGCTGGGGGCTTTCCCCAGTGTTCTTCAGGTGTTCCAGGTCAGCATTCAGGGGAAGAGGTGTCTGGCCACCCATGAAATCTTGTGGAAATCCCATTCTTTTCTGTAATATGCTTTTGAGCTTGGTCTCACTCCAGGAGAGCAGCAACCTCACTTATGCTCTTTGATGACAAAGAATGTAATTATTCTGATCTTTTCCACATTCTCCTTTTATTTTCATCACTAAATTTAAAGTCTGATTCATCCTTGATGAAAAATATTTTCCTGTTCTGTGAAGTTCTCTCCCTAACCTATCTTTCTATTCTGAGCAGTTTTCACAGGGTTAATAGCAATACTTGCACACCAAGTGAAGAGTATGTCCTTAAGCCACACAAAAATACCTCATAAATTATTTTTTTTAATGTTAGGTAAGAATCCAGTTGAAATTGTACTTTACCATCCATAAAAATGCACCAAGATGGTTGTTGAAACACTCACACCCTTGTGCACAGGCACATGGACTCACTGGAGACAGATGCATCTGTTTGAAAACTGCCTCTGATTTTCTGGGTCAGGTTTGCACTTAGATAATACTTTCGTGCACTGTTACTTGCTTTACAGCAAAGTGCAAAGGTTTTGCTGTCTTTTTAGAGCTAGGGCTTTTTGGACACAGACACATGAGAATTCCCCAGAAACTGATGTTCCTGTGAGTGGGGCACCCATATCCCGCTGACTTTCAGTAAAGTTTACTAAATTCTGAAAGCAGATTCTTGCTTAGGCAAATATCACCTTGTTAATATTGTCAAAACATTTTCATTCAAATCATCCCCAAGCCTGTTGGTGGGCAGGGGAGGACTAAAGTTTGCCCCCAACATTTTGGGTTATACTGAGAACTTGATATGCACCTGGAAAGAGAAATGAACAAGGCAGCACTGAAATACAGATTTGCAGAGAGACACATGACTTCTCCTCATGCATATTTCTTTCATGCACGTTATTTCTCTTCATCCCTCCTCCAGTGACTGCATTGGAGCCTCTCTGAAAATTTTTGCACCCTTTGATGGCCAAATAAGCCATCAAAGGTGTTTCACTGATATTTCAGTGGTACAGATCCATACCTTCCATTTGACGTAACCTGAAAGGCCCAATGAATGTCTTCTGTGGAGAAGTTACTAGAAGTAATACAAGATACAAACAAGGAGCAGAGATAATGCACAGTTTAGTGGATGAGGGCTTCAGGTGAGCCAGAAGATGTGATTTTATCCCTACAGAGATCATTCCATGGGGAAGCTACATTAATTTCTGTGTCTTAAGTTGCCTCATGTGCTAGGGTGGGAAAAAAAATCTGTTACAAATCTCATATTGTGGATTTCAGAACTGCTTAGTACAACCTTGGTGGGGCTTCTAGGGATAAATGTAACAGAAATCATAACAGCGATAGTTATCTTCAGAGCAATAATGCACTGAAAGCCTCTTATCTTTTAAATCCTGCTTGCTGTAGTGTAACCAAGCACAACACAAAAACTGTAACACTTTCTACGACATTATAATGAGTATTTCTATGCCATCAGAGAAAGAACTAATAAAATATAAGCAGTATATATCACCAGATGGAATAATATGTTTTAGAGAGGGCAGTTCAATGAACTCATGACACATCTCAGAAAACCATTGTGGGAATCAGGCAGGAAAGGGAGGCAGGGAGGTACCTGGATAATGCCAGGTGTCTCACTGTGTGTGAGACACACAAAAGTGTGAGCTCTTGCTGTGTTTGTATCTACAGGAGACCAGAGAAGTTCCCACTCCTCTCAGGAGAAGGTTGTCTTTGTGAACGTTAGTTTGTGAATGGTAGTTTGGAATTTCTGGTCAAAAGTTTGGGTTAGGATAATAATTTCTTCACTTACTGGTGCCCACAGAAATAGCAGAAGCAATGACAACATTTTCTCAACACCTTGGTAATTTCTTGACTGGCTTGAGTAAAGACAAGGCAGAGTCATGGCACAATCTACAGCTTCCCCATACTTGTATATGTTCATTTCTCAGTAACTGCTTTATGTAATGGCTTTGTCTGCCTATCACCTTTTAACAAGAGTTATTGATTTTAAAATAATTTTTATCATTTGAGTGGCTTCAATTTGAAAGAGAGTAGGGTTAGGTTAGCTG
>LXPA01096275.1:0-13121 GCA_001655095.1 Phylloscopus trochiloides viridanus | reverse complement strand
GTCCCTGCCCATGGCAGAGCGTGGAATGAGATGATCTCTGAGGTCTCATCCAGCCCATTTATGATTCTATGAATGTTTGTCCTGCCAATCTGACAATTGAAAATGTAATTTTCATACCCTGAAAGTCGTGTTTTCAGCGTGAATTCTGGCATTACACGTTTCAGATCCGTAACTGTTGTTTTCATTTTTGAATGCATGTGGGCAGCTGAAAGCAAAACAGATCAGGCAGTGCATGGTGAAAAGCACAGAAGTTAAAAAAAGAACGTGAGCAGTAGAAAATGCTCATGCAAGGAGCTGTGCACTGAGCAGTGTTGTTAATGATCCTCCTGGCCCATGATTGTTGTCTCCCCCAGCCTGGCACGCTGCATTCATCTCTTTGTAGCTGCCTGAAACTGAACTGGAGTAAAAGTGAATCAAACCTTGCCACTTTTTTTTTTTCTCCCAAGAGGTGCTTCTAGGACTGCAAATCCCAAAGCACCACCTGCCCCAAGTGTGTTTGCTGTGGATGGTGGCTCAGAGCGGCTCTGCCCTGCATTAATTGTGCTGACTGCCGTTCTCACAGGCTCCTCCTGGGCTGCTTTTGGCACACAGTGGGCTCAGGTAGTGCTCCAGGAGTAGCCATAGCAACGTGGTGCTCAACAGCACCTGCAGATCCACCCAGAGATGGATAAATACAGAGACTGCATTTTAAACATGCTCTCAGAGCTGCTGCTGCTGCTTCCGTTTGTACACCAGGCCCTGAAGGGACTCCAGCATTTCCTGATGGGAAGTGCTGCAGGAATTAGACAGAAAAAAAATAAATTAGTGTGTTCTATCATTTCTAAATACTATCCCCCACTCAGGCCTGCCAGGTCTTTCTCCTTTGTGTGGAGTCCTCAGCTTAGCAAAGCACCTGTGCTGGAAGAATTTTGCAGGTCTAAATGGTGGCATCTGGAAATGGGACAAAACATGGGGATGCTACAGCCTCTCTCTGAACCTGCTAGAACTAATGGAAAGCTTAAAAATCCCTGATTTTTGGGCTAAATTCTGTAGCAGGAGCCTTGAACAGGGCTGATCTCCAGTGGATGTAGGGGCTCTCATCCATCTCCATCAGCTGGGAGCTCAGGCAAAGGCTCTGCCTGAGCATGGGACACGTCTTAGCTAAGATGAGGTGCCCCTAAATTATCTCAGAATGACAAGAATTCCAATTAATGTATTGCTTTTGACCTCCTGTTGGATTCATGGAGCTGGTTAGGCCGTGCAGTTTCTAACAGCACCTTCATAGTGAGCCCTATCATTGTTACAAGTTATAATTAAGCAGACAAGAACAGCTCTTTTCTTCCAATGCTGGTTCTCACAAAAGATGCTGAAGTTTCTACTTCTGAAAACTTGCTCTCTCAAATAGCTCTTTCTCGGTAGTAAGACCACATATGCCCTCTGCTGTCCCTTCAAATTGTGTGAAGACCTATTAGCAGAACATTGTTGGTATTGGTGTTACTGATAATAATTTAATGACTCTGTGAGAACTAAGAAATATTCTGAGTATTGCAGGGAGGGTTTCAGGGAGTTCCATCTCTGAGTGTGCAGGTGGAGCCTCTGGGCTTACACCAGGTGCAGGATAACACAAGGCAATCTCTTGGGAAAGCCCCACAGAAATTCTGCTTTCCACATTTTGAGTTTTTCTGCTTTCTAAGCACATAGTCTCTGTGATGTGCTTCCTAGTTCTCCAGAGTCATCTGGAATAAGGTCAGATCTTCAAAATTCTATGCCTTTAAAAGTAGATCTGGAACAAAACTGTAGGTAAATCTCTAAATATAGAGGACGGTACATTTTTTCAGTAAGCAAATTGCTTGCTGTTTTTACATGCTGGATTTCCTTGATTTGTCAGAAATGGTTAGTGTTAAGAAACCAATTTATTGGCAGCAAACAACCTTTAACAACCTTGGGTAAACTTTATATGGTGCTTAATTTGCACTAGCAGCACATAATGCAAACAAAGTGTTGACTAGAATGCACTTTCCCAAATTAATTCCCATCTTCTTGACAACAGATACTTTTCTTGACAAAGATAAGTTTCCCAGCACTATTCAGCTTGCTCCCTGCTGTTTGTGGAAATTGTTATTATTGCAAATAACATGGTGTTATTTTAATGTTTAATGGCAGCAGAGTCACTCCTTGATACCCTGCTTTTAAATTTATGTATTAAATTTTGTTGGCTCCTAAAAACTCTCATTTTGGATAGCACGTGGAGAGTACAGGGGACATGGTTGGGCTGCTAACAGAACCTTAATTTGGTAAATGGGAGAGGCCTACAGTTTTCCATGGATGGATGCTACTTTGGCACAGAACTGGGTTGGTAAATTTTGTTTGAAACATTATGATTTCTTATGCAGACCCAGTTGTGCTCTCTGCCCAAGCTCTTGGAAAGACCCTAAGTTAGTTGCTGTCTCCCAGGTTTTGCAGGATCATGGGACCACACGTGGTGCCTTCATGCAGATTATTTCCACTAATCCTCTCATTCAAGTGCCTCCTAAAATACTGTGCCTATCCTGGAAATGCACACTGAATGCTCAGCCAAAATTATACATTAGGGTGCAATTAGCTGTGAGCAGAGCACTGAAACCTGGAATATTTTTGACTAAGAGGTCAATTAGTGTGATTGGGAGGCAAAGGATGCAGCCAGCCATAGTGTGGTCAGAGGGAGCAATCAAGTGAATTGAGCAGTCAGCTGATTAGGAAACAACTAGTGAGAGCAAGATGAATTTTCACCCTGGAAGTGATGAATGTAGATCTGTCTGGAGCATTCAGCCAAACTGAACACTCAATCAGCATTCAATTAACCTGAGCTGCCCCCCAATGTACATAGGATTTAAATATATATACATGACAGTCTCATCATGTCCGATGCTCCCAAGAGCTGTTCTACATGTGTTTAAGTATCAGCAAAATTAGTAAATAATAACTCAAATGTACTGAGTAATAGTGATATAACTGTGTATTCAAGCAAAATATTTCAGTGGCAAACTGATGGTTCCTTCATCTTACAACTCATCTGTCCTTAGATTACATTTGTGTTTCAAATCCAAATATCATAAATTGTTCTATTGTCTAGTAATAAGTCTAAAAGTAGAGTAAGGCAAGGCTTTGAGGTTAATTAAAGTTCACTGGAAATGTATTTTTTATTATCAGACCTATGCCTGTGTAATTAACATTTGAAATGCAGGGTTAATTATTATTGTCCCCTTTGTTAGTTTGCAATGTAGAACAAAGACATCAAAAGCTTCAGGTTTGATTTTGAGGGCAACTTTTAATAGCAGGGAAACTTCCTTGACCCCAGAATACCTCTGTGGAGTCCCCAGTCTGGGTCTGGAGGAGGAAAGAAAAGAATTTGGCCCAGTGGCAGCACCATTCACCTGGGCCTGTGCAGATCTGCTGGCTTTAGCTGGCAAAAGGAGCATCATGGAAACTTCTGGGGAAGGAAAAGCCATTCTCAGGCTGGCTCTTCTAAAGGCTACTCCAGTTAACCTCATTTGGTTTATCTCCATGACTCAGAAAAACATATGAACTATTGATATTTTTGATTTTTTTGTTTAAATGAGGTCATAAATGGCATTGTGCCAATCCGAGCAAAGGCAATGCTTTCTTTACATTAGCCAGCTCATCTTCCCTCAAAGTGGAACCCATGACTCCCCACATTTTTTTTTTGTGCCTATTTATATGTGAGGTAACGTTTGTTTAGTGTTTGGGATATGTCTTTCAGCCCAGACTAGTTCTGTTTATAAGTCTATTGTGGCACTGTCGGGTTCCACAAGGCAAATTTTCCTCTATTAGTTCCTCAACCCAGACTAAAGTGACATTATTTTAGCATTGAGATAGTTTTCTTTCCTCAAAATATTTACATTGCAAGAACCGTGCTCCCAAATTTGGTGTCGTGTGGGAGCCACAAGTTCAGTTCTCACACGCACTGACTGGGCAGCAGGCAAACCACAGAGATGTCTTCAGCCCTACTCATTTATTCTGGGGAAGGATGAGATCTCCAGGGGCTGTGCAAACCAGTCTGATATAAGATTTGTTTTCTAGAAATGTTTCAGCTGCCGTGTTCTGTGTGTACATAATTTATGGGGCGTCTCCTAATCTTTGAAGCCATAGCTTATGGTTACTGATTGCACAAATCATCGGCGATGCGGCTGTAATCAAATTCTGGACGTTTTTGTCATGGCAGAAGAAAAATGATGGCACTGGAAGCATGATGCTCAACAGTGGGGCACTGACCTATTGTACTAGAGCTAAGAAGTAGCTCAATTTGCTTGCAGATTACAAAATATTGCCTCCCATACACGGCCTGATGAAGGTCAAAACACTCAGTGAGCAAGTTGCTCCCACATGTCAAACAATACTCAGGGTTAATGGTTGTTGTGGCTTCCAGTGTCCTTTCCATGGCAAAGCTGGACTGGTTTTGGACTGGCACCCATTGCCCACTGTCCCAGCTGACCCTGAGGTGTCTTGGCCCTTCCTGAGGAGAGGCAGACAGCTTCCCACCCTGCAGTGTGCCAGGAGGCTTCTGTGCTGCCTATGGTTGGTCTCCATGCTCATTTCCAGCCTAATCGATCCTAAATTCTCTGTGCTGCCTCATGCTGCTCTCCCTGCTCAGGAAAGCAGAACAGCAATTTCCCAGGAGCCCCAGGAAGTTCTTTCCTCAGTGCAATTGCATGTGCCTGGATTCACCTTGCTGCCCACTCTGGGCAGCTGTGACAACCCTCTTCAGTCAGTGCACGGGAGATATCTGCACATTTCCAGGTTTGTTCATCTATTTGGAGCCACACACCAGGAATGTTTGGATGTGCATTTGGGATGCTGTACCTGGCTCACACTGTCCCATGGGGAGCACCTTCCAGCACAGTGACATAATTGGTTTGTGTGCAGAAGTATCAGCTCTCCCAGCTTTTCCCTGGATGAGAGTTCAGAGGTCACTTTGTGTTGGTGGGATTTGGGGCTGCTGCTTTTCTATTTTGCCTTTAAAGTGCAGGCCAGTGTTCAGTTATTTTAGGAACTTCTTTTCTGTGTGTATGTGCATAAGACAGAAATTCCAACCTGGTACGATCAAGTTAGAATCAAAATTTTAGCACCATTTATCTTCTTTGCACTCTTTAACTACTGCCACTATTGATTATAAATGATTTTTCCATTACTTAAATGGCAAATAGAGACACAATTATCTGAGAAACTAATGGCAAATTGGCTGAATTTTAAGATTTAATGGATATTGGACCACTTTTTCCCTATTTTTTCCCCCCACCATCCCATTTGGCTCAAAAAATCAATATTATAGGTCGCCAAATTTATAAGACATTTGAAGTTCCTTCAGCTCAATGATCAAAATATGAATGAAAACTTTGTTTTTCATATCCAAAGTCCATGTTATAATGGGTGATGTGATCATGGCTTCAAAACCCTTTTCTCTCTGATTTCAGATGATTCTATGATTGGGAGGTGCAAGACCTTCTTGCCAAGAAAGGTGCACCAAACAAAGTTCAGGATAATTACTTCTTCCTGGAAAGTGTAGTCAGGTCACCCAGAGATGTGCCTGGAGAAGAAACAGGTGAAAGAGTTAAATTAATAAATCAATCTCTGTTGAACTTATTTCCTGTTTTGCTGTACATCACTTTAAAAATCGTATTTAAGTGGTCATAGCTCAGATTTTGTGAGTTTGAGAGCAAACAACGGTAGGTCTGTGTCACCACCCCTCAAAACTAGTCTATTGCCCAAGGAAAAATGTCAGGCAGTCCCTGTAGGAGTATGACAGAGCAGTTTTTATGTTGTTATCATGTGGTGCTAGATACAGTTTTGCCTCCTACCAGTTCCTGAGTTCCTTGAGTTCCTACCAGTTCTTCCTTTCTGAACTGCTCCCTTCTCACTCCATCCATCCTCCCAGAGCAGAGCATGCTCTCCATATTTGTCTTGGAAGGACTCCTGAGCCTACATGGTCAGAGCTTGCATGAGATCCTCAGTTTTCTCAGGTTTCCCACTTGCCCAAGGCCAGTAAGTTTAATTCCTGTACTGTGTGTGTTCTTACTCTTTGCTGTTCTCTGTTGCCTTTCCCTTCCCCTTGGTGGACCTGTTTTAATATCTGCTCCCTTTGAGGGAAGAAGATTGGCAAGTCCCAGAAAGGTCCCAGTCAGCTCCCTCAGCTTCTTTCTTGTGTTCTTCCAAGCCAACTTCCAGTGCCCTGCATGCTGAATCTCCATAAATCCTTCATTTGGGAGGCACAGAGAGTGGCCCAAGGCAAAGCAGCCTATGCAGACTTGCCAACCCAACCTCACCCTATGTGTCTCTGAGCTGCCCCCAGCTGAGCTCGAGGAGTCCTTTGCTTCTCCAAGTAGACCCTGAGAGTGGGAACCACCACCTGGAACTTCTGAAATATCACCTTCATCTGTTTCCTGCACTCACAACATTAAAGACAACTGCTTCCCTCTCTTTGAGCAAAGCAAGAAGCCACAAGCACCTGCTGGAAGGGCTGTGCTTGGAAAAGGCAGAGGAAGAACAATTGTGTGAGGAATTGCTGAAATGACCATGCTTATTTTCACTCTTCTTTCTCTACCCACTTAGCAAGAAGTTCATGCTCAGGTTCCACTGAGCACTCAGTGTCTGAGCTGTGCTGCAGGTTCCTGGAGCAGCCATGAATTTCAGTGGCACAGTTCTCCTCTTGCTACTCCCTGCAGTTCAAACCTGCATGTGCCAGAGATCTGCAAACGAAAGTGGGAGGAAGAGGGCTCACTAAGCAGCTGTAGTTTCAAAGCCCACAAAATTAAAGAAAGGAGAACATAAGGGCTGCACATACATCAGTAAACATAGGCACATCTGAGCTCCTTTGATTAGAAAATCTAGAGGAGCAAAGAGCAGATTTGCAAATACCACGCCTGCTTCAGTGGTCTGATCTCCCTGTGACAAGGAGTGTGTTTTGCACTGATAAACCTTGTTGGTTTAATGGCTTGATGAATCCTGCTGACCATTCATTTGTTCACAGACACATACCCATGTAGGTAACTGTATGTGTACATGTATATAATCATAAAATAGATAATATGATGCAATGTAGTATACCATGACAACATAACATAAATTTAATTTAGGTATTATATCAAGCAAGCCATATACCTTCTGCTTTTCCCCCTACTGGAGCCATTTGCTAGTTGATAAACTAAGGAGCTCCCCTTTTTCATCAACACTGGCTCATCTTTTGCCTTTCTGGTTGGGAACAGCAGAGATTTATGTGGAAAACAAATCTGCATGGTTTTTGGTTGTGATGTGTCGTTCCCAGGCTACCTCTGTCCTTACCTGCCTCCCCTAATGCAGGGAGGCTGTGGTTCACCCCTCTGTTTAATTCCAATACGCAGTGCAGGCTTTTAACTCCAAAAGGTGGCAGGGTGGGGTGGATATTGAAACATCCTCTTTTTCTGTCCAGTGTGATGCTTGCAACAAACCTATCTGTATTTAAGGTTTTCATAATGTATTTTAATGCCCGGTGACATCCATTGCACATGCAGGAGTTTTGTCAGATGTTAGAATCAGATTGCCACTCTGTGAATATTTTCTGTGTGAATATTTTCTCTGGGCTCAGCTGTGCTCAGGTGTGCTCTCACTAACACCTGTATAAACCCACCAGTCATTTCACTAAGTTACTGAAAGCTCTCTGCACTTGTAGGTGGAAGCAGGAGCTAATTAAGTTAATTTTTGAATTTTTTAACATACAGCAGACACTCAGCACTGCCTGCCCACACAGGCAGAGAGGCACAGGCACAGAGGTGCAGGTGAGGTTCATAAAACAAACGGCCTGGCTGAGTGTGTCTGCCCAGATGAAAGCCAGATGTTTGGGAAGGAAACTCCTTTTCTGCCAAGGTTGTGTATGGTCAGCCTCAGCTGTGTGGCCAAAATAGTGTTCTCAGGAATATTTACAAGGATAAACACAAAGACACTTTTTCTTCCTTGGAGGTTTTCAACAGGTGCCACCAGGCTTTCAATTTTCCTGTTGGAAAGTGTCCTGCACGTGTCAGTGTTGGATGAACTGTGGCACTTTTTCTGCTCTCCTGTTTCATAGTGAGGATCCAGGGAAGCCCTGAGAGTGCTGGATGTTCTGCAGTGTCTGCAGGGGCTGTCTCTGTATGTACATTCTGTATTTATAAATATATATTTATATAAATATATTTATATCTCTATACAGGTACGTTGTGTGTGATCCCACACACTTTTTAAAGAAGTGCATCAGTTAAATTACTTGGCTCTGAGAGGTAAATAATGTCTTCGCCTTCTCTGTGGCTTCACGAGGCTCATGAACACAAGAACAACTCTTGCTCAGGTAGCATACTGTCCTCACAGGACCTGCAGCTCCCACCCTTTCAGGCTCTTGGAAGAGCTCCCACATCCTGTCCCAAGAGGCGAAGCTGAGGGACTCCACCAAGCTTCATCTCCCCCCTTCCCTGAACCTCTCTTGCTGTCCTGACTCTGCAGCAGTGTCACAATAAGGAAGTCTGAAAGGTCTCCTGAATGACATAAAATGAACCATGTAATTATTTAACCTCAACACAAGGACAGAGACTTGTTTTGAAGAATTTAGTATGGAGAACTCAGCAATTAAGATCATGGTTGAAGATGTTTGCAAACCCTGTTGCCCTGTGCTGGCAAATTATCAGGAACCTCTCGAACCACTGCCTGGTCATCCTTCTAAGGGAGAAATCCACACAGCTGGCACCTGGAAACATGTGTAGATTAAAGAGTGCAGACAAATACAAATCCCTCCGTGCTCCCAGCAGGGTGAATACAAACCAGCTCTGCTCCACACCTGTGTTGGAACGAGTGATGTATTTAGGCCATGGTGCTGTGCTGAGTTGGCAAGGGGGTTTCCAGGTGGGAAGTGGCTTTATGTGCCCCTGACCCTATAAACAGGCACTACATCCCCAACTCCCAACTCTACTTTGCTCCTCTCCTGGGGACGTGCAGGAGAGAATTAGAGTTTCAGATTCCAGCCAAAAGCCACCAGCACCCATCAGTTTAGGCAGCCTAGAGGAACACAAAGATCTTGTCACAGATATGGACATGCTCAGGTGGCAGGAATGTGACAGCCCAGCATGCAGGCACATGAGGTTGTGCAGGGGTTTTGTTCAGAGCTGGAGACAGGTTTATCAGCTCCCTCTCCATGTAATATTGCCCAGCTGGGGCTGTGTCCATGTTAAAATGAGGAGCAGGTTGTGATATACTCCAGGCCTACACTGGTATGACTTGTTCCCATAAAAGATCCTGTTTTCATTTATTTCTTTAGAAAAAGCGACCAGTGTATGCTTTAATCTTGTTTTCAAGGTCATTTTCTGGATAAATTACAAATGGAAGGGTCATTTTTTCATCCAGCACAGAGGTGACATAGAATCATAGACATCCTTCCAGCAGCCTTCTGAGTTATTGGTCCAGGTTCCATCACTCCAAGGTCCACAGCAGATGGATCAATGTATTCTTCAGACATGTCCTTCATGGGTTTATCTCACCCTGTCTCTGTCATAGGGACCACAGAGATGCCCAGTCTGCCAGAGTGGACAATTCTGGTACTTTGGCATTTGATTCACACAGTGATAAAAATGGAAATATTGCCATTTTGGGAGAAACAAAGAAAAACTGGATATTTTTATTCCTAGCTACTGGTGCTTGTGCATATACACCCATTTTTCTAACCTTAATAACTTTGAAATACATGGACCAGTTTCTTCCATTCCAGGTTGTTGTGGGATAGTGTCCTCAGAGATGCAGCCCTAGATATTTTCTGAAAATTGACAGTCAGGCATGAGAGATACTTTTAGTGTTCCTCTTGAAGCAAAGGCTGATTTGTCCTTCCCTCCTTCCCATTTATTAGCTCTCAGGGAACCAACATGATGCCAGGGCAGGGGGGTGGGAAAGCAGAACGAAGGGAAAAAAGTCATTAGAAAACAGGCTTCATTAATTCAGCTGCTCGGGGAGCAACATGTTTGGAAAGGTCAGGATGTTTCGTTTGACCTAAACAAAATGCTTTGCCATTCTTCAGTTCAAATGCTTCATTCCTGCCTGTTGAACCAAATCAAAACACTGAGCTTTGGTGGAGGCATGTAATGAAGGGATGGCCAGGGAGCAGCTGCAGCCTATTCCAGCAGCACTTTTCTGCCACAGAGCTGGGAGAGGTTGACACCCCTTTTCCAAAAAGTGCAGTGCTGATCATCTCCAAAGTATTGATGAATTAATGTGGATTTCACCCCAGGTATTAGGAGTCAAAGAAAGATCCAATCTGCCTGGAAGGATTGTATGTTCTCCTGTCCTGAACAGCTGTTAATGAGAAAAAGAAGTTGTGAAAATGTTTTAATCATAGGATAGCCAGGGTTGAAAGGGACTTCAAAGATCATCCAGTTCCAAACCTTTGCCATGGGCAGGGACACCTTCCATTAGACCAGGTTATTCTAGTACTACCCTCAAGCCCTTCCCTCCTGTTCCCAAATGTGTGCTGGTGAGCACTGAAGCATGGTAGACAGTGGGATTTGCTGACAGACCCTTTGTCCCATCCACACCATTGCCTCGGAGCTAGTCCAACCCCCTAAGAGGAAAACTGTAATTGAAATCATTGCCCTGATCTGGATGTGATGTGCTTGAACTCACAGCTTCCTCTCTCTCGGGAGAACTTTCTAATGCTTCATCAGCTTAATGGCTGATGAAGACAGGATTTCCCAGAGTTCAGGGTGGCACAGGAGAGGGGCCATTGCCCAGGAGAGTCTTTCCTGGAGGCTTCTCCTGCAGCTGTTTTTCCTGCTGTTTGTGCAGCACTGTCACAGTTTAGACAGCGGTTTCTAAAGGAGTCATTTGATCCCGAGGAATTTCAGCAGTGTCAGTGCCCCTCCTAGAGGCTCCCCTAAAGCCCCTTTTGAAGATGCCAGATCCTAGCAACAGCAAAAGCAACAATTGGTCTGAGCTGGGGAACAGACTGGCTTGTTGACACTTCAATGAAAAGCAGCTCCAACACAGTCTGTTCACCCCGCGGCTGCCAGCTCCCAGCGTTTGATCTAGCAAAGGCTCCAGCCCAGAAAAACAAAGCCCAGCCTTTCTAGTTCCTGGCTTAGGGAGTTCTCTGCCCTTTGTGTTTTTTTCCCTGCTACCAAAAGCCCAAAGGTAATTACTTAATGTTTCTTAGTTTGGTTCATCCTCAGCTAGGGTTGCACTCCATTAATCTGTACTCCAGCTGTAGCTTTATTTTCAGGCCGCTTGTGCTGTGATGTTTCACCTCCTTACTGGCCCTGTGTTAACACACTTTTGTGTCCCTGTCTGTAACCCAGGCAGGTGGAACAGCACCACTGTCCCAGAGGTGTTTCCCTGGGTGTTCCAGGGGAACGGGTCACAGATGTTGCTGGAAGAGTGTCTGGTGCAGGGCCACCGCCGCGCAGTGAGGAAAAGCACAGCGAGAAGGAATGGCAGGGTTTCTAACACCCTGCTTCTTGTGATTAAAAACTCATATGGAGAAAAGTAACACTGTCAACAACACTCCCAGGGAGCTGGTGATGCTGATCTGCATTGCAGGGATGCTGCCTGACCCAGACACTCATCCAAGCGGAGCTGATTTGTGCTCCAGTCATTTCAGTGCTAAACTGAGCTGAGGGATGCATTTTCCCCAAAAAATTTACCCTGCCCCACCACATCTGGTTATAGAATGCCCAGGGGAGTGAGCCTTATACAATACATGACATAAAATACTGAAGGAAATCTCAAATGTAAAGTCCGAGGAACTGGCACTAGAAAGGGTTTAGATTGTTGGGAAGATGTGGATGGGGAGATGAGCTAAGTTTGTGGTGTAAAATACAATTTCACTGGGCATGTTCCCTCCCATTGGTTCTCCCAGCCCTTCCAGGATGGGGGGCTCTTCTTGAACATTTATGTTTGAAAAGGGTATCAAAAAGGAGATTAGGAGATGTTATCACTTTAATTTTGTAATTGAAAGGAAGCCTTGTTATATTTGATATTCATTCACAGCTGATGCTATGCTGACTAACAGCACTGAAGTTGCAGAGTGACAATTATACTGCTGATGGCATAATTTATTGATTTTGTTGTTACCCAAGGTATTTCCAATGAGGTCATAAATCTATGTGTCAGTAAGAAATACTCAGTTTGCCAGCTGTGCTCTATTTTATAGCCATAGATTTTAATGCTTTGAGAGGAGTGTTTGTTAAGCATCACTTTGCAATTAGAGTCAAAGAGGAAATTAAATGTTCCGGTTTTTGTTACCAAAAAAAAAAAAAAAAAAGTTTCTCAAAATTTGTCTTTCTGTTAATATTGCATAACTCCATGTCTTTGCCTTTTGCTTGCTCATCAGCTCAGCCCAGAGATGGTACCGACATGCCAAACTGGATGATGCCAGAACTGCTTCAGCCCTTTGCTTGCTGACTGAAGGAACATTGCCCAGAGCCTGGGATGCATGGGGAATCCTGGAAGGAATCTGCATAGGAGGATTACCAAAAGTCTGAGTCCAGGTACAGACATGTTTGGGACTTCCCTTCAGGTTATTTTTGTAGGAAGAGAAGGTGTTTGCTGCAGTGTCTTGTTTACATGATCTGTGAAACGCAAGCAAACTCTTCATAAGGGATTGAGTCATTATCCAGGAGAACATTGGAGAACATCAAAGGCTTTGAAATACAAATATCTCACTTATTGCTTCAGGGACAACTTCCCCCACATTGGACTTCACTCTCAGAAAGTATAACTCCCCTGCTTTCACCATGTCCCCTCCAGTGGCTGTTAATACAAATTCAGAGGTACCTCCTTGTGAAGGTAGTCCTTAAAGGGAGCAGAAACTCGGACTTCATGGCTGATTTGGCCTTGTCTTCAGCTGATCCCAGCTAGTTTTGAGTCTAAGAACAAAATAGATACTGCAGGGAATTCAGAGGGTTCCACCATTGTGGGCTGCATGAAGTATCTGAGGCAGTAACAGGCAGCCAAAGGAGTGAACTGGGCTCTAGGTGGTTTACACCCACCTAGAAATCCCATTAAAAAAATCAAGAATTGTCTCCTGGGAAAGTTAGTTGTCCCAAAAAGGCATTTGCCATCTTTAATTGAGTGCCACATGTACTAAGGGTGGGAAAGAGCTA
>LXPA01096267.1:1651-12120 GCA_001655095.1 Phylloscopus trochiloides viridanus | reverse complement strand
CAGAGGAGCAATTTAAGGGCTGTCCCCAAGTCTATTCTTTTGAGAAGCTAATAATGAGAGTGGTATCATTCCCAGGTAGGAATTCTATCCAAGAGAAAATGCCTTTTAATGAATTCTTTTTAATTTACAGGTCTTACTTACACCCTTTTCTTACAAAAATATGTTTTTAAAATAATTAAAAACGTATTGATAGAATTCTTTACAACAGAGTGATCCTTTAAAGGTAGAATTGTTCATAATAATGACATTGATGACTGTGTGCTTCAAATTTTTGTATTCTCTTCAGCTGTGATTTGGAGGTATGCTGTTCACTAATTGAGCATGTTTCAAAATCATAACTGTGGTCAGTGAACAGTAATTAATGCATTTGCTTTTGCTTTCTTCCACTATGTACCAATGCAAGCTGTGCTTAACCATCGTTAACTCTTTAGGTTACATTAAAATAAGCAAATGAAATGCAGTAATTCATTTCAACAGACTCAGAAATTGAATGTGTTCTTTGTTCTCTTTGCATCTTTTTCTGTTGAAAACAATTTAAAATTCCTGTTTTGTTTAATAGAAGAAATATCAAAACCCTTTGCAGGGGTGCTTACAGCATCTGCAAAGTTATGAAGAGGGTGAAAGCTCACAGCAGGCACTCTACCAATAGATAAGTTGGTAAATGATTTTTTACTACCTTAGGTACCTTGCTTGACTACCTGAAAAAAAAACATCTTTGCACTAGTTTAGTTTTTTCCTCTGCTGAGACCCAAGTTTGTGTCCCTGATGGCAGAACTAACCTTATTGGTGTCAAACCCTGCTGGTTTCACACCCCATGTAAATTACTGAATGGTATTAAACTGTCAAGGAATGAATGGCACCACAAGGCTTGTGCAGTGTTTCACAGCCCCTTGCTTGCTCCTGTCTCCCTGGGGTATCAGTCCTGAAGGATGCTTTGAGTAGAGGTGGTTCCAGCTTTCCACTGTGCTTCACAGTTAAGTGTCTCTCCACCAGATTTCATCATCTCTCAACAAAGGCTGAAATGAAATTAATGAAATCTCATTAGAGAATTGCTATTCACTTCCACAGAAGTGAAGATTAAAAACTATTTCTATACACATAAAGAGAGGGAGAGAACCTCCAATGTTAGCATACTCAAACTTGTTTCTCCTGCTTTGGCCTCAGTCTCCTACATGGGGAGTGCAGTTCCACAAGCTCTTAGCTGCTCCAGACATCCTGGAAAATATCCATTCCATCAAGACCTTGCCAAAGTACATGTCACCAGTGGCTATAACTAGAGTTCATGCCAGTGAGGACATCTGTGAGTGAAGGCTGTAATTACATACCCTTAGCTCCTGCAGGCAGTGTATCTCAGCTGTTCAACCCATGCCAGAAAGGGATGCTCAACCTCCTATTCACTGATACCCTTCCTGACCTGCTATGTAACATAATGTGTTATGGAGAATACATTTCTACAGTTACTTGGCAGGGGAAATTATTCACTCCTAAACTGCCAAAAATCTCTGCCTAGAGGGTGAGATAGCAGACAGCCTTCTGTTAGGGCCAAAATTGTGTTTGCTAGTTTTCTTTCAGCCCTTATCCTTAGCAGTGTTTCCAGAACTTCTCCTACCTCTGCAGTTATCCACTGCATAAACCAACCTGATTTTTCTTTGTACTGAGCCAAGCTTGAAGAAACCTGGAATCAACTTAATCAGGCATAGCTGATGTTTCCCAGCTTGCTGATGTGCCATGCTAATGAGATGTTATTGCCCAAATTAATGAGAAGCATCTGTTTCTTACCTGTAAAGAAAGACTGAGGGTTGCTGCTGTTTGCTTGAAGGTGAATTTGACAAGCTTGTCTTCCTTCTTAGAAAAGTTCACTGCATGTCTTTTGCTCTTAGCCTCTGGAAGAGGCCAAGAGCAAAATCTCAAATAGAATAGAATTCAATTCATGTGTCTAGAAAATTCTGAATGTGCTTTCCTGTTCCAAGTGTTTACATAGAGGGATTACTATTGCTTTGTAGGGATTTCCTGTAAGATATCATCTATCTACAATCCATGTTTGTAAATTCAAATACATTATCACTAAAAATAAATATATCAACAGAATAAATGTTTGAGAGACATGTAAGAAATATATTGAATGAAGAGTGTGTTTAGATTTCATGAAGTTTTAATGAAGCAAACATCTGGATTTACAGAAAATCACAGCCACTTAATTCCAGCAGCCTACAGAGTCTTCAAGCCCTTGAGAATGTAGGAATTAGATTTTTATGAGGCTCTCTTCTCTTCATATACTGCAAGCTGTTAAAAAAAATATTATTTATTGCTTATTAACTAAGCACAGGAATTATCTTTCCTGTGTCAGCAACATGACAACAGCAGAAGTATATGCCCCAAAGTTTTGCTAGCCTGGAAAGCATTATTCCCTGCAAAGCAAATTGTTTATTTGTTTTCACCTTTTAATTTTTCATGGATGTTGTGCATGTACAGTTGTTGCCAAAATGCCTTTCTCAGAAAATGGAAAGCTTTCTTCATTATTATTTGTATTTTTTAACTGAATGCCAAGGGTTTAGATTGTATCAGAACTGAGTCTCCTAAATAAAATCCTTTCAAATAAAACAAGCAGAAAAAAATCTATTCATCTCAAGGAGGTTAAATCACATATAAATAGGTTGAGATTATAGGATGGATCTCAGTGAAGGGGAAGCTTATCTGAGAAGCAGGAGATAAGCATAAAGCCTGCAGTCATAGTGACAGTAAAAGGCTTCTGAAATAAGAAAAGATCTCTTTTTAAGTCAAGATACTGTTTGTGACTGACAGGCTGAAAGAGGGGGAAAAATTAAAACTGCCAAGCATAAGGATTGTTAAGAGAGAGGAGGAGAAAGAAAGAGGTGAAATATATAGCTAAGGAAAAGCAAAAGAAGTATGGAATTATTATTTCTGTATTTTATGAGCCCCAGGGCACATCTTTTCAGTGTTTTAGGGGAGTACAATAGCCATGCATTTAACACTGTGTATAATACTGATATATATAATACTGACAATAAATGTGGTTATTCAAACCTGTTTGATAGTGGAATGACTTCAAAATGCTCATCAGTAACCTACCCAAGTGATGTCTCTTCTTAACCTCTCAGCCTCTGTCCCAGGGTCAAGGCTGATGTGGCTCTCTTTGATTTCTAGTGGACAAAGATGATGTTTGGATCACTACCAGCTGAACACAGGAAGGCACATACTCATAGGGGAGGTTCTGATTACTTCTTCCAAGAAACCTCTACCTTCATCCTTTAACTGTGCTGTTGCTTTTTCCATCATCTCCAGTGAATATATTCAACACATCTGTTTGGTTTTTTTTCTTTGTAGTAGAAAGAAAATGTTTGTGAAGGCAAAGAAGGTCCTTACCTATGACCCTACGAGTTGGCATCTTTGCAGGTACAAGAGGGCACATTCTCAACAGTGCCAAGTTAGCTACATGTCATGCATCCAGAACAGGGCTCAAGAGTAAGATGGACTGGAGGAGCAGATGAATGGAATAGAGAGGCTCTTCTGGTAGATATATGGAAGAAAAATATTTTAAGCATATTTAGTATGAATAATCATACTACCCACAGGAGCTCTTCAGAAGTGAGCTGGGTACATTCCAGCAGTATGTATTTTATATACAGGTTGGGAAACATCCAGGTAATCTTACCTATACATACTATAGTGACTGATACACTGCAAAACTGACTGCAACATCTGCCCAAGTAGTTTCTCCCTGCTTCGTGTAACTTGTTCTTCTACATAAACCATTTTTTCCCTCCATCCATTGAGCAAAAATGGGTTTGCTGATACTGCACTTCCTTGTGAGGAAGTGTTTACTAATGTTTACTAGTGTTTACTAATCTCAGCTAGGTATTATCAGTAAGTTTACTGGGCATTTAAACCTTACAGACCACACCAGATTAAGCTAACACCTGGTTTGCTCCATTCACCATACCTACATCTCATTTTGAGTGTTCTTGTAGAATTTAGGTAATTTCTCTTCTATGTGGTATTCAGCTTACTCAGAGCACAAAATACAGGTTGTATAAGAAAATTTATGACATTCTAAAGATTCTTGGTTGAAGACAAAAAGCTTGTTAGTGGTCTTACCCACACAACTTCCACTTACATTAATTGGAGCTGTTTGCCTAAATCTTGGACTAGGTGATCATCGTAGGTCCCATCTGACTGAAATGTTCTGTTCTATTTTCCTCAGCTGTGAATATTTCAAACCTTATTATTATGCAAATAGCAAATCCATCCATGCTTCTTCTGACAAACTGCTGCCCAGGAAAGTGTAACTAATTTAATGCATTAATCCCTACCCCTGAAGCACAAACATCTATCACCTGAGCTTGTAAGACTGTGGTTAGGCTTGTGGTTTTTCAAGTTGCTGTATCAGAGTGAGAAACAATATGCTGTTAAATGCACACGAAGCCCAAACATGTTTTTTTTGCTAACACTGTGTGAATAAGAAAACATGTACAAATTTACCCCTTATTTTTTTTTCTTAAGTTCTATTTTCCATCTTTACTAAGCTTGAACTTCATAGTAGCTATATATATATAACCCCTAGTTGTAGTACTAGTAGTATTTTGTATGTTGTGCATTCTAACTAGTCTGGAAATATCAGGCTCAATATTTGTGTTAAGATTCATAGTGGTTTTTCTTAGAAAGGACTCTGAATATGTTCACAGTGCTTTGACTTGTAAACCTCCTAGCCTGATGCATCCAAATGAGGACCCAGTTAAATACGCCTCAGTTGAGAAATGCCAGGCACCTGGCTGTCCAGGAGGTAATGTTATATTAGTCCTTCTCTTACACTTGGGAATCATGTCTGGCTGGGGAAATATTCCTTTGCTCCACTCTTGTTGAAGCTGCCAGTGCTAGAAGCTAACTCTCCTGAATTTGCACTGCAGGAGGAAAGAAATGCATTGGAATGCATTTGTTTCAGTCGGCTCTTTTTTGACATCCCAAAGAGTTTCCAGGCATAAATAAAAATTACTGGAGGCAGCAGTAAAACAGGGTTCAGGTTGAGGGATTTGAATGATTCATGAGCAAGGACTCTAACAGGGAAGAGGAATGGGCTTGCAGGGTGGTGTTCATACACCTCGGTAGTGAAGCAGCAGACAGCTTGACTTGATAAGCAAGGATGATCCTGATTCAAAGCATTGCAAGACAAAGCATGAGCAGGTGTTAAAGCCACACCGTGTTCCAAGCACTGTTTTTAATATGAAAAGCAGTTTTCTTTAGAATCTAGCACAAAAAAAAAAAAAAAGGTGTTCCAAAAGCCAGGAAGCAACTCTTTCCCAGTGAAATCAACATGCAAATGTAAATACAGAAGCTGAAATGTTGGCGTCTCTCAACTTGGTGGCTGCAGTTCCCTGCAGCTTTTGCCAGGATGCGTGACTGGCTGCACAGCATGCATGTCTTTCCATATGCACTTCTGTATTTCATCTAAATGCTTTCTGGGGGAAGATCTGAAATTTAATTTCTGAAATAGTACAGTTACTTTAAAATTTACATAGCCATTGTTGAAAGAAAAAAAATCATTACCCTTTGTCAGTTTCTGGCAACTTTTGCAACTCAGTAGTTAAATCACAGATCCTGATCTAATTCTTTATTAAAGTGTCATCAAAAGCCTCAGGGTCACAGGCCTAGCTGTTAAAATCCCAGTATAGTTTCATTAGCACTAGCTTTATAGTAACCCTTAGATGTTCTTCACTACTCAGGTCTGTTGTCACTGAATTTATTTGCAGGAGCTACAGCTCTTGCCAACCACAAACATCAGTGCCCCATTTCCACAAAACTTTATAGCAATTGTAGTAGCTACTATCTTTTACCAATAATGTACCATTTTAGCACTACAAATGTTGTGATGGTTTCTAATATGATCTTAAAATAGTGCTACTTTAAGTGCAGTTCTGATAGTGTTTATCAGAGACAAGGTGTGTAAGACTAAGGCTAATAATTTCAGCTGTATAGGACAGGTGATGCAGAAAAGAAGTAAATAACAATTTTAGGTCATGCATTTCAATAGGATTTTAATGTATTTTTCTTGCATATTATTCTTACCACTATCACTCTTGTCTGCTGCCCATCATGTCTCTCTTTAAGGACAGCATTGTTAATATAAAGCCTTGGTCTAGTGAGAGGATAATTGCCTGCAGTTTCAGTAAATTCCTAACTAAACTCTCTACACTGAAACTAGCTGAAGACAACAGCACCAAAGCATGTGACTAAACTGCAAAATGGGGTGGCAAGGCGGCTTGCTTTCTTTTTAGAACTGTGACAGGACCATAATGGTAGCTTATGTTACTACCTGATGCTTTGCAATGATCAAAGCTGGTATTTTGTTTTATGGTAAACAATTTAAAGTTGAAAATTTTTAATTTTTTTAACAGTTACTTTTACCGTAAATGTATTATTTTTACAGTACATACCAACTTTTAGCATCTAAGCTTTAAGAATTGGACTCAATTGTCTTTGGGTTCCTCCCAGCTCAGCGTATTCTGGGATCCTAAAGGAAAGCTTTGGTGCCCTTGGTGAGCATGAGAGCCACGTCCCTGGGGGCAGCAGGTGGCAGTGCTGTCTCTGCTCTCCCTTTTTAAGGAACTGCTGTAGCGCAGCTGGAGGAAGCCATTTCATGAAGAGTGTTTAATAGTTCAGGTTCCTGCAAACAAAGGCACTTCTGCTTATGGGCAGTGCCAACTTGCCTCATCAGGGTGTTGTAAACTTACCCTTCAGACTGTAGCCTTCTTTCTCCACGTGAAAATCCTCCAAGTCACACATACAGCATTTGCTCCAGTTTATGTAGCAAGGACTAAAGGTATATAGCAAGGAGTACGAGTGACTTTTCTATGCTTTTAGTTTTAACTCAGGATTTATTTACCTAAAAAATGACTGAACTGTATATCTGTACTGATTTTGTTGGCAGCATCCTCTGGCAGGCACAGTTGCCACTCCTCCCTAGAGGTTCTCAGCCGTAGATTCAGCAGTAGTGTCAGTGACAGGAGCAAACCACTACTCCTGCAATGAGCCTTCACCACATGACTACAGGCCGGTCAGGAAGGCAGTAGATGGGATGTCTGGCCATGCCTTTGTCTTCCCTGTGTCTGCAAACTCTGCTTGTGGGCCATGGCTCTGAGGTCACGTTAGACCAGCTGGCTCGGGCCCATCTGCTGATGGCTCAGGAGCAGTTGTCTTGCAGACAGAGAACTGAACTGGTCCATGACACAGAATTAAAGTTTAGGCAATGTGGATAACCAGGGGTCCAAAACCAGTGCTCACCACCTCATGCTCTGCTGTTTATCAGCACAGATGTACCAAACAGGACATCTGCTACCTGCAGGGAGTGGGGGCAGCACTGGAGGAGGAGCAGGGACAGAGTGGCAACCACACCCTTAGCTTGTTGGAGAGTGATGGAGAAAGGAATGACTTGTTGCAAACACATGATGAGGGTAAGCCATAAGATCAGGCCTTCGTGAAGTCATCCTTCATCTAGTGATCAAGTGGCATTATCCTTCCTTTTTTTAATTCTCCTTTTTTTTCCCCACCATATTCTAAACAACCAAGACAAAAGCAGAACAAATGAAAACAAAAAATATCTCTTCTAGGGTCTCTGTTATCCCAAGAGGATTCACATAAAGTATGAATTAGGTCACAGGATGTAAGATAAAAAGGATAACTATAAACTGAGAAAATAAGTGAAGTAAAGAATTTTTCTTTGAAAGGATGAGATGTGAATCACTGAGGTCAACAGTTTCAAGACATGTTAAACTAGATGTCTGCCTAATCACCAAAGCATTTCTCTCAGCTTATTTATTACATAAATATGAATCTGGTTTTTTTAATCTGAATTCCTCAAATGGAATATCTGAGTTATTTGATGCAGTGTCAGCAAAATAAAGAAAACCCTTGGTCTCTCTGAAAAGACATTTCAGTCAAAGTGGAGACATTTGAAAGTTCCCCTCTGAGATAATCTCTAAAATTTATTCCTGTTATTACCGGTGTCTTATGAAATGCTTTTTTCAGAAATGGCTTGGGTAAGAAGTGGTATTTTGGTGCATCAGCTGAGAAAGGCAAGGGCAGACAGAAGTGGGAGAAGGAAATAAGCAGAATATGCTGACCCAATGTTCACTGCCAGGACTGAGAAAGGTGACATAATTTGTCCATCATACTGCTTTGGACTGAAATGGGCTGCACCTGGCAATGGGGTAAATCTGTATTATCACAGATCAGCATTACATGAGTGAAACTAAATTAAATGAACACACAAATACAGAGGTCTGGAGGAATTACAGACCCATCTTCAGAATTCTGTCAGCATTTTCAGAGAATCCAGAATAGTTACTAAGGTCATTATTGAGTCCACCTGTTATCCATATTTTGTCCTTTCCTATTCCATGTGTCAGTTATTACTCCCTTCCCACTGAATTATTCTTTTAGTACTCACAGCCATGTATCACACTGCTGAATCAGGATCACAACAAAACTTCCAAACAAAAAATACATGAAGCCCAGCAGGGAAAAATATGGGAGAGTCCCATCTGAAGTAGAGGAACTGTTCATTTTATGATGTTTCTGCAAGCTCCAGTGTTCTCACATACAAATGGAAAGAAGATGCTAATGTTAAAGGGCAGAATGAGGAACAAGTTACAAAATAAACTATGGTACATGTCACAAGAGGTTGTCAGTGCAGCCTTCTGACTAGTTAGCTCACAGAGGCAGTGAGGTCCTTTGAAGCTTCCTCTCCCTCTTTAATCAGTCCCTTTAGAACAAGCAGATCCAGCTTCAAAGGCTACAGGGCTTGTCAAAGAAGAAAGCTGCCTGTTCCTCAAACCGTGGATGGCAGCTTAATGTCCCACAGTGGAGGTTCCCAAGTGAGGCTGCCCAGCTTGGCAGGGTGGGTGTGATTACACAGCAACTCCTGGGCTCAGATGTCTTTGAAGGGTTTATGTGCTCTCCCTACATTAGTATCGATCCTCTCCATTTGACAGGACTTCCAAAGACTTGAAAAGATACTTGGTGAAACATACTTCTTAGCTTGATCCCTCCCCCAGAAAGTCTAGATGAATCCACAAGCTTGCTGCATTCGAGCTAGTTTTGTCTAGTTCTTCAAATAATAAGGTTTTCCTAATTAGTGATTGTTATATTTTCTTAATAAATGCCTCTACTTTTTCTTTTTTTTTTTTTTTGTCCTACTGCAAGGCTTTCCCCAGAACTTACTTGCAGTAAAGTGAGTAGAGAATTTTGTATAAGAAAGCTGCAGTGTTTATTTTGTCCACAAAACACTTCGTTAGAGAACATCATTAATAATGATATTTACTGACTCTGGGGAGACAGAAGGTTAAGTGCCTTTCAGTATTTTCCAAATCTGTGTGTACTGATCCTGTAGTCTGTCATTTCTGGAAAAGTTTTCCAAAGGAAAAAAAAAAATTCCTTAATACAGCACCTCTCTTCCTCATTTGATCTCAAATTTCCCATTTCTGCACTGCTATGTTTTAAATGTGAACATCAGTTATATTTCAACAAAACTTTACTGTTTGCTATATTTTTCTTCTGATATATTAATGCAATTATATATCTCAACATACACATTTCCTTGTGGGTGACCCTACTTCCCCTGTTTGCAACTGGATTTCCATCGTGCTTCAGCAGCTACTTGCTAATGCTGCAACCCCATTTGCAGTACAAACCTTTAACCTGGAAATCAACTCTGATGTGTGACTTGTTCTTCTAGGGTTATTTTCATGGTGTATTTAGAGACAGCAATGCCAGCCTAGGAAGTTTTCCAGAATGCAAAGCAGATCATGAGCAGTGTGCCTGGTAATGTGTCCACGAACAGCATATTCTCAGACAGTTCTCTGGTCTTCAACAAAATATAAGTGAAACAGCAATGTTAGAATCTGGCACTGCTCTTGTTAAAGTCATTCTTCTAAGTACTATTGAGTTCAGTGAAAGCTAACTCAGGCAGGATGGGTGAATTTAGCAAATTGTGCAGTCAGAAAAAAGGAGGGATAGAATGAATCTCAAGAGATCATTCTCAAAACCCACATTTGCACCAAGCCAGGATAAGAAACCTTGAACTAATCTTGGCAGATTAGGGTAATACATTGGTAATGATTCCAGTAAAGGAAGTTCCACAATATTCTTATGTACAATATTTTAATATCCTTCCTTTTATAAAGGGGTTTTATCACATCAGTCAAGAATCTGATAAATATTTAACAGATTCCTTTATTTTTTCTTTCTCAGCAGATAGAGCAAAGTTGCTCAACACTCTCTACTTCTAAAATATAGAGACTGTATTTCTGTATCATGTACAGAAATACACTTCCACATTAAAGTTATGCCAATCTGAAGGACAGATGCTGCAAAACAGACCACCCTACATTTTTCCCCATTCAGCCAGCCCTCATGTGATTGTGATGAACCAATTCAGAGGATAAAGTGGAGAAGTG
>LXPA01096259.1:1769-13947 GCA_001655095.1 Phylloscopus trochiloides viridanus | reverse complement strand
TTAGTTTATTTACTTCTTTGTGTTTTTAAGCAAAAATCAATTACGTCTGGTTTTTTATACAAACACCACTTCTTAAAATAAAAAGGAAGCTTCAGTGGGAACACAGCTATGGCAGCATCAGTCAGAGAATGGAGTAATGAAGCTGATGCAAATACCTCAGACCAAGACTCAAACTTCCCCCCAACTCTGAAGTGTTCAGTTTCTTGGGAGTCAGTGTGGGCAATTTGGCAGGCATGCTCATGAATATATTAACTGACAAGAACCATCCTCCCCCTCCAGTTAATATATATCAGGAGGAAAACATGTAGAGGCTCAAATAGCTAAATATCTCAGGCTAAAAATATCAAGAACTCCCTCAGCTGGAAGTTGTTAGCAAGAGCTCTGATAAAAATAAGGAACCAGGACAGCATAAATTCTTTCCTTTCCCTGCAGAAAATAAACTACATTTGGGAGGAAAGTATTCAAAACATAATAAAAGAGGTGACTCACCCCTTTCAACATGCAGCACACAGTGCATGAAAGGAGGGAAGGGGGGACAGGGATGCAAACCCAGTGCAGGAGTCCTGTTGGGAGAGCAGCAATTCCCAGTTCCAGCTTATCTCCTGGAAGGGTCACTACAACAGCTCTGTCACACACACACCCCCACCCTGAGGGACCCCTGTGCCTCCTGAAGGGCTCCAGAGACAGTAAATGACCACACTGAGTAAAGGGCTGCTCCTGGAGCCTTCTCCTGAGGTTAATGAGATGTTCCTCCAGAAGGCTCCTAACAGCTACAGCTGGAACAGCAAGGCTATGGATATTTTAAATTCACCTCTTAGCCAACAATATTTCCAGACATGGGCAGCATTCTTTATTTCTTACATATTTCTCAAACTTACCCTGACGCAGTCCAATGAGAAAACCCAGAACTAGCAGAACCAGCTTGGCTTTGGTTTGCAAGCAGACACACGCACATCACCCAGTTCTTTCATTTTTGGGCAGGCAGGGTATCAAAAAGCAAGCCCAAACCACCTACATTTAACAGCCTTCCACACTCAGAAGAAAAAAGGAGCTGAGCAGGATGAGCTTGTCTCAGCTACAGAGGAAACACAGCAAACATGATGTTGTATGATTACTAAACCAGAAAATAATTTGCAATGTCGTGCCATTCCTTCATTCTGGATGGAGCATCCTGCATAAAGAGAAATGATCTGGCTAAAGCACATCACAAGTCTCACCATTTCATAATCGCATAATTGATATTTGTACATCACATTGGGTCACATGCCAGAGACACTCAAAAGGGTTTGGACCTTTCAGAGTCATCTCCAGCGTCTCCTTCCCTGCAGTATCCCACGGCAGTGTAGGATGCTTCTGCACACCAACATCTCCATTTCTTGTAGAAATAAAAACTCAGGAAAGAAAGAGAATACTGGTGCAAGTCTGTATCTCAACATCACTTGAATGCCCAAGAGATTGATGAAATTTACTTAATTTTACAAACTGCATGATGTATGTAAAAAAATTATAACTCTGCCACTAGGAAATACTCAGATCCCAGCCACCTCAGAAAGAAATATTCTTGGACTCCAGAAAACAAATACACAACAGTAGGAGTGGGCTGGAAAATGATTGTTTACCAAACTTGAATCCTTGAACATAAAGGGAAAAAACCTTGACTTCAGTGTAAGGACACCTCAACATCTTCACTGAGGAGTGTCACAGCATAACCCATGGACTCTATCACATCCCTGAAAGAACTTTTTTCTAATAGTTTTTAATGGTAATTTTTCAATTTTACATGTTGGCTGAAGACACACAGAGGTTCCAGGAAGCTTCCTGTGCTAAACAGTGGGCTGAGGGAAGAGACGGGAAGGTTTGTCCCAGAAACACATGTGAGTACCCAGGCATATTGTGTATTAGCTTAGAACATACAGAATTTTTATTTGTTACCATATGGCTGTGGGGCAAAGAGGGCTCAAACACAATCTGATCCTTGAGATGGCTTCCGTACTGTTTTAAACGGTGGTACACCTGTCCTGTCCTCTTCAAACGCTCATGTTTAGCTAAAATATCTGCCAGCTGGCTTAAGAGCACAAGCTCTTCACCAATCTGAGATCCTTCCAACACCTCCAGAATGGAACCCTTTATCCTGGTTTTCATGCTGCTTTCAGAGTTCCCTGAAGCCCTGGAACCAGACTGTGAGGTTCTGTCATACACCTAGGCAGAATCAATAGAGCTGGAGGGAAATAAAAACACCACAAACCAAAAAGCAGGCAAACAAGGAAGAATAACCTTTTGGAGCATAAAAGCTTCTTCAGGTCACTTGGTCTGTCAAAAGGTAAGAAAAAACTCTTTTTTTGGATTAACTTGTGTCAGTTGCTGGGGGTGCTGTCCAGGGAGAAACATAGATTGAAGTTTGATGGAGGAATTAAAATCTTGTTCTACCAGATTAGCATTAGGGGAGTAGTGCATTCCCAGGCAGAAAAAAGTTACCCACATGACTACTTTTGCTGTTTTCAGAGACTTTCATTCACACTGCTCTAAACAAATACTCTGCTTTAAGAAGCTGGGTTGAAGCTTTTGTTGGTCTGAAGAGAAGTAAATACATTGTGAATACAGTGAATATTGATCCTAAAGACAAGTAAATGCAGGTGTTGAACATAAAATCAGCCTTGGTGAGGTAACTACAGTCATTACACAACCAACAGGTAGGACACAGTAAATTCTGTGTTTCCATACCAGGCAACATGACATGGGTGTAAGGCTGACATTGAACCAGCTCGAAAGTGGACCAAGAGTGCTCCATTAACTCTGAAAATGCCCCTTTTAATTTTGTTCCATATTTGAATCAAAATTGTTTGTTTGTCTTTTTTTCTCCACGACTCTGCTTCTGTGATTCAACACAAGCAAGTCATGCCTGTTTGCCTGTTCTAAAGACAAAGTTATCAACTCTTAATACGTAAATATTATTATATACATTCATACATTATATTCATTCATACACCTATAAACACACACAAACACAGGCAACACAGTGAGAAAAACTGGTGCTTGGAGAATGTAACGGGCCTCTCTCTTTCAGCTATGTTAACTCTTTATATATGGTCCTGGACTGGGAAATGAGAAACACCAAGAAAATTATGGGCTTGTTAAAAGCTGTCTGTCACAGAACTGGACTGAAGTTTAGCTGAAATCCACAACTGATTCACAAAGGCAGGAAGAACATGAAAACATTTCCATTTCGAGGCTGCAGAATATACAGCAAATACCTTGCCAAGCTGCTCTCTTGGTCCCTTTAATCTCATTTCTTGGTTCCTTTCACAACACCCTCAGAATAAGGTGTCAGGAAGCTGAGGCACATCTGACACTGCCATGGGTTAGGTTTCCCTACACTTTCCTCAATTAGTTTTTCACTTGTGCTCTGAATTAGTGAGGATTTCCAATGTTTGTGCTGAGCATTAAGTGCCTGTGCTCACTTCAGCCCACAACCATTTGCAGAAGGCAAAGCTCTCTGTAAAAACACACCACACCAGAGAGCCCCTCTAATTATGCCTTGCCCATTGAATGTGTACACTGTGCAAAGAGAAATTAAACAGAAACTAATACCAAAATACTTCCACAAGCTCTGTGTGTTTCCCTGTGGCTGCATCCCCAGTGTTGCTCTATTAGGGAGCCTCTTATGCACGACCTGCTCTCTGAAATATGGAACAGGTACTCCCACAAGCTGCTGCAGGCATGACCCTGCATTTTCAAATGCATTTATTTGGCTCACAGTCCAAGTATTGAAACCACAGAGTCCTTTTTTGACTTCTTGAAGTACTTTGTAAGAGCTTTACTAGATAGTGATATGAGTGAAAAACTGCTCAATCCTCTTACATTGTTTTAGATGAAAAATACTTCAGATTTTACGACAAGAAAACCCTCTATTATTTGGGGGGTGGGGGGTGGTTTCTCCTAAATGAGTAATCCCACCCAGAATTGGAGACTGACACTGGGCAACTTCTTTATTTTTTTTTCTAGTTTGGAATTATTTACTACATACTTACAGGTCTGTTTGGGGAATATGGGTAACATTTTATAAACAACTTTTTTAAATTACTGGATTTAATAGCAGTGCAATACTCCACTCTGTTTTTATTTCTAATCATCTATTTAGGATAATCTGTGAAATCATTCAGAACAGTTTTTTTCATTCATTTTTTCTATGTTTCCCAACTACAGTTGGACAAATTATTTAAGTCTTGCATCTTTGAAGCATAGGATAGTTTTATTTGGGGTTGGAGTTGTTCGTTTATTGGGTTTTGCTACATTATAATACCCCATATTATTTCTAAAAATATTTTGAAGTATGTATAACTAGGTTTGTGGATGCACATGTCTACACATAAGTAGTGGTCTTGTAAAAGTAAACATCTTTCCTTCATAGAGAATTAGATGTACATTTAGTGAAATTAGAAGTGACACTGGATTTGAAGAGCTGCATCAGAAGTCAGGAACACCAACATGTTTTACCTTTCAGATCTGCTCTCAAGCCCTTTACCAGCACCAGATGAACATTTCCAAACCTCCAACACTACTCTTCATCTCCTGATCAGAAGATCTCCTTCATCTTTTCCAGCTTTGTATTTTTGTTAACCAACTGTCCTATGTGCAAGCTCTGTGTATTTATTTGTTGATTATGTACTTCTACTCCAACCCAAAAATCAACCTATTTGATAGAAATAGGTTCTGAGGAATTTCTATTCTTTTATAATGTGCATACAAACACACAGAAAAACCAAATTCCTTAGGCTGGAATATATGCCTTTTATTTTTTTAAACATCACCTTCATGTACATGTATCCTCTCCAAATTCACATTTCAAGGAATATTAAACAATAAACAATTAAAGGAGCCAAACAGTTCAAGAGACACACAATAGGAGTCATAACCTTCATTTCCAGGGCAGCTTCAGACTTGGCAAGGGAGCTTCATTATTCCTGATAGACCTGATGAAATTTCAGTAACTCACCCACAGTCCAACCACTCGAAAAGCACCTGCACCTCCCCACCAGCACCTCAAGTCAAAGGCTGACCCAAACAGGAGCCATCCAAGGCTGGCCCTCACTGAGAGTTAGCTGGGAGAAGAACATAAATAACATATATAGCATGGAGAAGTCAGGTGGGGCTTTGGTTTCTCAAATCCAGCTGTTGCTGCTACAGAGATCTGATAAAACACCACAAGATGGTGTGCTCTTCTTCTGAAGAGCATCAGGTGGCAGCCTCACCTCAATCCTCACAAATCTCCCAGTATTTATGACACAATCACACACCCTGTCAGCCACATGATCCACTCTGTCCCAACAGTGTCAAGAACAACATATTTATTAAGGAATTACACTTCCATTTCTGCACTCCAGTATCTTACTCAGAAAGCACAACCCCTCCCAAAGAAAGGAACACAGGCTACTTCAGTTTGCCACTGATGTTGCTGGAATTTTTTTCCTAACCTCTAAAACAGATTTAAGACTAAAACCCAACACGTTTTTGTAAGCGTTAAGGTATTTATCACAAAAAACATAGATAGGATTTTACTTTCTTTTACTATCTGTAAAAATGCTTAATTCCAGCTGTGGAACATTCTTATTAACTTTCCAAACTCATTATATTAATATAAAAATGCACCTGCTAGTAACAAGACATTATCAATAGCAATATAAAAGTAAATTGCATGCACTGGAATTTACATATACTGGTAACTCCTTAGTATTGATTACTTACTGCTTCTGTATTTTCAAAACACTGGATTCTTCCCATGAAATTTAGAGGGGTTTGGTTTGGTTTGAAGGTGAAATCTCTCCCAAGACTCAGAGGCATTGGAAACAAAATGGAAATAAGGTAATGCACAGGACACTGTGTAATCAGTAACTTGTTAAATTTCTTCTTCATGATGGAAATTTCTTTCAAAGTCGGTATTTTATTTAGGAATAGGAAAAAGGAGGAAAAGAAACAGTCAAGCCTAAGTAGCAAGTTCGGAATTCATTGGAATTTAGGCCTGATCAATCCCATTAAGAGTTCTGGTTAACATCAAGAGCTGTAATTCAACCAGACCCACACAAACTCCAAAAACCATCAGGATATAAGCTCAAAGGCAAATTTAATGCCTAACAAGGATTGGACAAAACAGCCCATGAATTCAATGCATAGAGGAACTAAAGAACCCTCACTATCCACAACCACAGCTGAAAAACTATACCTGCCATCAAAAGTGTGATTTCTGAAATCAGGATTTCCTCAAATTGTACTTTTCAATTGATATTTGCACAGGAAACAAGGTGGGGCAAAAAAAAGTGTGGTGTCACAGTTTTCTTTCACAGGTGACTCCAACTTAAAAATAAACCCTCAAAAATTCTGGGTACTCTTGCCTGAAGAAAGATTGAGAGAACTTTAGAAAGCCTAGAGAAAACATGAGCAAATAAATTATATTAATTTTTTTTAATCACAAACTAGGCTGGTTTTCCTAGAGAGATGATGCGTATGTCAAAGCTGTGTGCAACTGGGGCTTGGAGCAGCCAAAGGCTTCTACACAAGAGACTCAGGTCACTCTGGGCACAGGCAATGGAGGAGCAAAGGGAGAGAAAAGGAAGGGTTTCAAGGGATAGAAACACCTTCAGAACAGAAAGGCAAGAGGCCAACATTATCTGTAAAGAAAAAGTAATGTTAGCTCAGTTTGGTTCACCTGGGAAGAGTGGGCAGTGGGCAAGGAGGAACAGATGGAAAAGTTAGAATATTAACTTTTGACTCTTAGCCCATCAGATGATGCCTCCATCAGCAAACATCTTCATGAAATGAAAAACTGAAGTACAATCACATAAAGTAAATTATGGAAGAGTCACTCACAGCATGCTTCTACAGAAGGGAGAACGTTTCAGGAAAGCGCTTCCTACCCTAAGCCAACCCCACTAAAAGACTTTCATTAATGAGTGGTATGTAGAAATACAGAAGTGTACATGACAAATCAGAAAAGATTGCAAGCTCTTCTGGGGACAGGAAAAGAATATGGAAAGTTAATAACAGAAAATTCAATACAGGCAAGTGTGAAGTACCATGCTCAGGACTAAGAAATCAAAGACACAAATATGAAATGGGGAATAATTGGCAAGGCAGCTGTGTTGCAAAAAAAACCTCAGGGCATATGACTGCAAAAATGGATTATTTAAAAAACAAAATAAAACCCCTCAAACAAACAAACAACTCCCCCAACAATAACAACAATAAACATGCAAGTGTTCCAGGGAGTATTCACAGCATTGTTTTATCTATATTATGTCAAATGAAAGGTAATTATGTCATTTTGCTCTGGATAAGCTACTAACAATATGGAGAAAAAAACCAAACAGTCCAGAGGCAAGATCCACAGAAGGTGTGAAAGGGGAAAAAAAATGACCCACCACAAAAATGTTCAGTTTATTTTTATATTTGATGGAAAGTGAAAAGCTAGGACTCTATGGTCTTGACTACAGTCATATTTCAGTTTCTTAGAAAGGGACATTTTATGTTCTCACCTGTTTCCTTCCTGGAAGTGAGAAATACCTCAAAGACTGGAGAAGCATGGACAAAGGTCATCAAGATTTCTCGATTAACGCGTTTGTTGGTATCTGAGGATGATTTTCTCTCAGGAGCTGAAACAACACCTGCCCACTGCCTGAACAACCTGGTGTTAGGGGTCAGTGGCTCAACTGAGCAGAAAAAAACTCTCAGCTGTGACTCAGCCTGGACCAGCATGCCTTTCTGGAATGTTTGTGCACCAAAAAAAAGCAGGAAACAAGTGGTCCTAACCCCAAGAAACACAGCTGGAAGGCTCTGTAGACGTAGCTCCTGAACACTGATGGAGAAAAAATGTCATCTGGTTTTGCCCAAAGGAGCCTTAGCAGAAAAATCTTAAGGTGTTTTGAGCCCATAGCTCGTTACCTGCAGAGCACCACATGGGGCTGTGCAGGGCAGTGACCCTTCCATGAAGTGGCTATGCTTTATCAGTCACCCCAAACCACAGAACCACACATTTGAGAGTCTCCCTCCCTAAGCACAGCAGGCTGGAGAGGCCCTGCTGCAGGTGAGTGTTCAACTCTCCACCCTGGATAATTTTGAGTGCATTTTCCAGTGTATCCACAGAAGTGTATCCACAAGAGAGACAGCAGTTTCACAAAAATACTACATTTCTGCAAGTTCCTTTGGCATCTTATCCTGTGGCAAGAGAGACAGTGGAAGCTGTCTATATGCATTTCTGGTTTATGTGATACTCCAAAAGAGAAAAAAAAATATTCAGGGATACATAGCTCAAACTGGACACCAAATAACTGATAAACATTTTTGTCTTTTGCTTTTCTGCATCTTAGTGCCTCTTCCAAACTGGCTGTCGGTCAGGAGTGGCTTGATGCCTATTTTTAGAGGTGAAGCTCAGACACTGTGGAGCTGGGCACCAAAGAAACAACACAATCTTCCTGTATGAACAGCCGTATTATGAAACAGCAAGGCAGCCATAAGGCACAAACCGCTAGACAGCAAAATAGCAAATTATCAAATAGCTGCTCATTACCAAAACAATACTCTTCCCCACACAATAAAAACCCCAGAGCTTTTTTTTTTTCCAGCGGGGAAAAAAAAAATTCAGTGAACATGCAAATGAGGGCAAAGTGAGAAATACGCTCAATGTATATCTGCATTTTCCAAGTTAAGAGGACATTTTTGGGAATGCAAGTACAGCACCCAGACACTGCAGAGACACATTGTTCCAGCTGCTTCTGAATGGCAAATCCTACCCTTCCCTCCCAGGGCTCTGACATCCCTGAGACACAACTCCAGGACTGCCACACACCCTTCAGTCAGTTACCATCTCATAGGTGTAGGTCGGTTTTATCTTGGAGACAAGTTTTGCACCCCTGCTCTCTCAAGTCCTTCCTGGCAGCCAAGGAATGGTCATTTCCCAGCACCTGGAGGGACAGAATGTTCCTCCTAACTCAACAAAAGCCTCCCACTTCCTGACCTGCCTCCTGGCTGTCCTGGCTCTGCTCCCTCTCACCAGCTCTGTGTCTCTGGCCCAGATGCTGCAGCCTCCTCCCAGATCCCTGATCCCAGACCCCTGATCCCAGGGCCAGTTCTCTTAGGGAGCAATTCTCTGTATCCCCTCTCCAGACTGGCCATTTCCATCCCGTTTCCTCCATGCTCTCTGTTATCCCTGTGTCCTGGCACTTCACAGCTGCAGGCTCCAGCTGTTCACATCTCCACTTTCCTTCCCACCCAGCCCCAATTTTCCTCCCCTCTGATCCCAGGATCTGCTGCCTCCCAGCGAAGATGAAATATTCAGCGATTACAGTCAGTAAGCCCTAAGCATATGCAAATGGATCGTTTTGAAAAGCCTTGTATCCTGGCTAAATTCAGATGCTTTGTCATGCAAATAGGAGAAAGACACATCTCTGGAATCAATTCCCTCATCCTTTTCTTTTTCAACCAGATTTCAAGTGTTTCGAAGCAGAGGGGTATCATTAGTACTGCAGGGTGAAAGTTGAGAAAACTTTTAAAACGTTGGAAAATGCATATTGTCTTTGCCCAATTTTCAAAACGGGCCACATTTCAGATGATCTTTTACACACACAAAAAAGTTAAATAACTCGGCATAAGGCTTAAATACTGTAACTTTTCCACCCAAACAGTGGAAGTTTGGCAAAGGTACTAAAATCTTGGCTGCTTTAATATTTGTGACAGTATCATATGTCTGTAATTTAAGCAGAATGAATTTCTTCTGCGTACCTGTTTAATGTGAATGGCAGCACATACATTATCTGAAACATTTCTGTGTGCTCCCAAGATACCAAGGTGGAGAGTAAGGGAGCACCCGAAGCACATAGCCAATAATACATACTGATAAATAGCTACTGTTTCCAGAGCCCTCCCTTCTGCACAGCTTATTATAAAAGATATATTCTTCTAAAATGCCTGATATTCACAGAATCCCTGAGCAGCACAACTGCGACTTTTACAAGTTAGACCTGATGGAGAAATGTCAAATGCAAACTTTCTAAAACAGAAAGGGTTAAACTACCAGATTTGTCTTCCAAAGGCAGGGGGGGATTTATGTATCTTTTACCACTAGGAACTTAAAAACTAGCTGGCCATTTCCCAGGAATGGGTAGCAAACTCATCACTGAAGCCAGTAAATTTTTATCTGAATCTTAATTTTTACATAGCTTACAAACACTGCAGTGGAAAAAGGTGACTTAACTATGTAAACTCGTGCAATGCAGGTTTTTTTTTCAAATCCGAGGGAGAAAAAAAATGAAAAAAGAAACCCAAAGAACTCCACTTATTCAAAGGAACTATGCATGCAAACAGCCAACCTCTCAAAACAGACCTGAAGAGAAACAATATTTTGATAAGACATGCTTTTATAACAAATTAAGTCACAGTCTCTAGTCATCCAGTTAGTTTTTAACCAAAATCTGGGAGTCTGCCAAGCTCCAAGAAGGCTAAAGGCATCTTGGGAAGAGGACTAGTTTGGAAGACTATTGGAACGTGAAGAAAATTGAACTCAAAACATATATTCCCCACCAGAATTTAGTTTTTCTTATATGTTTTTTTGAACTGCTTTTCTACATATATATTTTCAACTTGAAGTATTATTTATATATAAACAGATGCATTTGTAAATGGAATTTGTGTGGTCTGGTCCTTTTTCTTTTTTTTTCTTCTTTTTTTTTTTTTTTTCTTTTCTTTTCTTTTTTTTCTTTTTTTCTTTTTTTCCCCAAAGATGAAAAGTTTACAAAGTTTCACCATTCAGTTAAGTGCTGGCAGGTCCAAGCTCCTAATCTGAAATAGTCCTATTTTAAGGAATAAGGTGGGGGGGAGATAAAAGAAGATTGTTCACAGTTGCTGTGAAGAGGTAACAATAGAGAATGTATGGATACTTTTTAGTCTTTTTTCCTTTGACAATCTAGTCGGGTCTGAGGTGGTACCAGCAACAGCGGAGTGGTGAGGAGCTACTGTTTAACACAACTTTTCCATCCTTGAGCAACCGGGATGGACACAGCCCAAAATTAAGGCACAGCAGTTCCAGAGTCAGAGGAGGGGGCAGAAAGACTCTTGTGATTTTTGTCTCTTCACCTTCCTCATGCCTCACAGGCATAGTATGCTCTCACCTTCAGTGTTTTAGCCAGCTGTGCTGTGCTGTGCTGCACCTCTCTGGCACAAAACTCATTATTGTTGCCCCCAAATTCATGTACCCAAGCTTCACATGTGTTGCAAAGCTAAATAACACAGGCAATTTACCCCAGAGGTCAAGCAGAAGGGACAAAGAGAGAGACCATAAAACAAATGCCATCTTGGAACTGAAAATTTGCCAAGGGCTATTACAAATGGCTGGCAAAACTTGTTCGTTTTTATAGTAATTACATAACCTCAAAGGACACAAATACTGAATACAGCACACAGCAAGACACCATGCTACAAGACGCACTTGGCACTGGGTTGTTCTGTAAAATATATCACAAGTATCACTAACAGCAGCTGAACAACACGCATCTTTTCCACACTTGGTAAATAAGCTTTTCACACCCTGGTCCTCTCACTGGCACACATCCTCATGGGAAAGAGACATGGTCCACATAATCAGGCCATTAAAAACTGAGAGAGTGTAATTTTTTAAAAAAATTATTTCCTCAATAATTACAAGTGTATTTTCGAGATTGGTTACTGGCTACATATTTTAGGCACTTAAAATCTTGAGGAGACATACCAGTGCTCAGTTGAATATTCTGTTCTAAAAACTTTGATATTAAACATAATTATAATCCCACTCTTCTTGATTGAATAAGTACTTATTGTATCAGTCGAACACATGTATTTTTCTCTGTGGTTTCCAAAATAGCACAGTCTCATGCAGAAGTCAGAGCTGTACTTTTGTAGAGATTTGTAATTGGACAGCCACTTTTTTTAGAGCCGAATAAAAACTAATGCACTACCTTGGGATAAGCATTGCATGGGTGCAAAACAATGTCCTAAGAGGGAAAAAAACCGCAACCACAGTTTTTTGGAAGTCAGAAAGAAAGCATATGAAAATGGCAAGGATGTGACCTGACCAGAAAGAAGAAATTTTATCAGATGAAGTACCAAAAAAATCTGGAATGTACACTATACATAATGGTATTCCAAATCATAAAGCAAG
>LXPA01096257.1:6802-29134 GCA_001655095.1 Phylloscopus trochiloides viridanus | reverse complement strand
CCCTCAACTGAGGCTCTTGGGATGTACAAGAATTTGAAAGTAAGCGTTACTAGCATGTGCATGAAACAGCATTTAAACAAATACTGTATTGGCATGTGCTGTGGAGTTGGTGCCAAAAAAGTTAAGTAAATAAGCCATGAAATTCAAAATACACACAAGTGGAATAGACTGATTTGTTATAAGACTTGCTGATTTTATCTGTTTGTTCTAGCTACCTTGCTTTAAGAAAAAACTTTGGAAGTCTTTTTGGGCTTGGTTTTGTTTTGGTTTTTTTAAAGTTCTAAACCTAGTAAAATCAACTTCATTAGAAAAGAAACTACATTCACCTGGAAAAGAAAATCTTGCTAAATAAATAATTGTTTATGCTGCTAGGGTGTTTGAATTGCGTGGTAATTGCTGCACACAGCAACTACAGTTTGGTTGAATTGGTTTGGTTCAACTTTTCTGATGGGGGTATATTGTAATTTGAATTTTGGCTGAAAAGTCAGGAAATGTTGACACCTGTCAAACTTTAAATTGCAATAAAAATGTCATATTGAATGCTATTGCAAAACTGACAACTTTTAGGGATCAAATGAAATTCATTATGGCTTTTCCACTGTAAACAACTCTTGGAAATTTGTCATTTGATTGAAAGCATGACCTATCTGTAGCACTGAAAAGTGCCTGATTCACTGAAGATGAACTTGTTAATCTATGGGTATGTGTATATCCAACCTCTGGTGTGTGTTTGTGAAAGTGTTGATCTTTAAAGCAAGTTGAGGTAAGATTCACTTCATCTCAAATGTTGCTATTGCTTAAAGTATGTGACTTTGAAGTGCCCAGAAATGCAACTGCTGTTCTTCAAAGGAAAAACAGATCTCGAGGACTGTTTCCAACTTCCTTTCAATGTCTTCCTTTTTTTTTTTTTTTTTTTCCCCCTCCAGTGTGTCAAAGGGGATGTATACAGATGGGCAAATACTATTTGTGTTAGGTCATTCAATTAGAGGAAAAATTAGAGCCATAGAAGAATTTCAACTAGATGCATATGTCAATATAAATCTAGCATAATTTCATTGAAGCTGCTCCAGGTTATACTTGGATAAAAGAGAACAGAACTTGACCTCAGACATCCAATACATAGCAGCTTGCATTCCCAAATGTCACACTGCAGTCACGTTTAGAAAAGAGAGCCTTCTGGCTGCATATATATAATGAGCAGTATTTTTGTGATTGTTTTGAAAACCAGTTTGAACTTTTGTGTCCAAGAACCATTTTTCGATTATGTTTCCTGCGAGTCTAATGATCTTACAAGTTTATACCACAACTTCCCTTTCAGTGGCACAGTTGTATAGAAGCTGCACAGGCTCTGGGACTGTGTGATCAGCTGTGTACAGAAGGGGTTATGTGATCGCTACAGTTTTGTCTGTCTGACTTGAAAATACGTTTTTCATGATCTCGATACTTTATTTCTATTGAGTTTGAATTTCTCAGTCCTCTGGACCCATCTTTTTTCTAATGTAAGGATAGGGTAGGGCATATGACCTAACAGCAGTTACATTGTTCTCGTTCTCCGTTTGCAAGTACGGAAGACACTTGGTTAACTGCCTGCCCCTGTTTTTGGTGGCCTACTGTAAGCCAGTTGTTTGCCCTGTAGTCTGAAAGGTACACAGATACTTCATGCTTTTGTACTCTGAGAAGTGCTCTGTTCATGTGAAGTTTCCAGTGCAGATTAGTGGAGGCAGTGGATTCAGTAAACAGTCACCAAAATCTGTATGTATTTGTGGAGCAAACACCTATCTATTGCCCCATCACAAAGCCTCCACTTAATAATCTGGCCAAGGATTTCAAGGCAGTGAGTTTTTTCAAAGAAGCTACTTAGGAACATTAGATGTGACTATAGCATCAAACTAATTAGTTGCCACTCCATTTCTGTGAAGCTTCTAGGGCTTTATAGAAATGCAATATTTGCACTTCTCACTTGCTGCTAAGGCATTGAGGTTAAGCGGTCTCTGCTTTTTGTCCGCTTTCTTACTGATGGGAAAGATTCCAGGGCATTGTTTGAGAGCTGCACAACCCTCTTATGTACCTGGGTAAATATTTTAAACAGTTGCACATTTGGACAACTTGCCACAAAGCATTAAGTGGTATTTAGGGTTTGCTTCAGCTCTGTTGCCAGGACCCTTTTAAAGAAAACCAAAACAACAGTAGGCATTTGGGAATTAATTAATACAACACTAAATAAAACAACAGCAAAGAATGAATCCTTGTATGAATGACAGCAAGAAGGCATTGTGTTAGAAAGGCAAATAATATGTGTGCCTGTGCATACCTACATATATGTACACACATTTGTGTGTATGCATGGAATATGCACAATTCATGACCTGTGTATACAGCTGGTCCCATATATATGCATCTTCTAGAAACTAACTGGTGTTTGGTGTAAAAGGAATGAGAATTGCATCTTGAATGGCAATCTTGACAGTTCAGGAGGCAAAATTGCAGGTTTCCCTTGTGAACAAGTGACTGGAATGGAAATAGTGGGTAATCAGGTCAAATTTTCTACAGACCAGTTCCTGTTGGGAGTGGATACATGTTAGATGTGTGTAGTCCAGAAGAGGCCACAGAACTTTTGTTCATTCCCTCTTGGCTACTGTAAAACCACACCCCACACCCCTTAACTTCTTACCCTAAAACAAAGTGAACCATAAACAAAGTGAATCCAAATATATTAAAGCTGAAAGATGTTGCACAAAGGGAACAGGGAAATTGTCCTTTAATTTGGAAGAGAGGAGCTGTAAAAATTGTTCGGGATTTGTGAATATTCAGTACCACAGCAAAAAAAAAAAAAAAGGCCTCAATGCCTGGAAGTGGTCACCCAAATTAAAAAAAAAAAAATTGAAAATAGGCTCCCTTGAGCTCCTATTGTAATGAGTGGAAGCGTTTCTGTTGCTGTCATGGGCATGAGTGCCCAAATACATTAGTCATTGGTGAATCTTTTCTCATCGTTTCACAATTATTTGTGATTGGCCGTCACCTTTCTGCAATTATAAATATTCTAAGAGGAAACAATACAAATTAGAACTGTAGGTACCAGGATCTTTGTACTGGATGTATTTCTTTTTACTTTCTAAGTGTTCTTTTTCATATGAAAAGAGTCTTGCAGCTCTATCCTTATTCAAGTCTTTTCTTTTTGTATCTACTGGGGAGAAAACCATTAATTTTGAGGAATGGTGAGAGTAAGCCTTAAGCTGTCTTTGACATTTTAGTTTAACTTGAATAGGTTAATTTTTTTTTTTTTTTAAGAAAACAAGTTGGTGGGAAGTGTGTTTTAACTGTGAGCGCCCGATTTCGACCATTAGCATAAGAAAAAAAGTTTTAGTGCATTTACTATTGTATTGAATGAAGAGTTCCAACAGTCAGGGAAAAGAAAGTAAAAGGCTGTAAAGAAATGATGGTCTATTCAGATTATTCAGCAGCCCAGAGCTCTGGTCATCTGCCTCTGAAATCTGTGATCGGGATATCACTTTTATCTTCCTGTGCCTTTCTCTCGCCTTTTTCACATGTTCACTTTTGTCAAGGTTTATTGATCACGTTTTCTTCTCTGCAAATCTGTGGAAAATTTAATGAACCAAAAACAACTGAGAAATAAAAGGAACTTTTTATTCATTAGCCACTAGATTGAATTTTGTTCTGTAGTCACTACCCTCTTGCCTCCCATGTGCCTCATTGTGTCACTCCTGCAGCAGTTACAGTATGTACAGTGGGGATGGCCACATTATTAATTCTCTTCCAGGGAAAAGTTTGTTTAAAGTTGTGAACTCATGGCAGCCCCAGCTCTGCTCCTTGGCTTTTCTTTGCCTTCCTGACATTTGGATTCTTGACTGCGGTGCTTCTGTCACTAAATACCTTTAAGTGTGTATTCCGCCGAGCATTTACCTCTTCAGGAATTAAATGTATTTGCTGCCTAGCAATTAAATCCAAATTTAAATGATCGCAGATTAGTAGTAGTTATTTACAGTCCTGATTGTTTTGGTGCTGTGATCCTTGTTCATTACACATCTGCTTTGCCGTGGTGCTGCCCCAGAGCGTTTTGTGATGCAAATGCTTTTGTTAACTTACAAATAGTTTCAGTATCTAGATCATCTCAGGTGACATATTTAAGTCGCTTCTTTTTTTTTCCCAGATGGACTTAAAAAGCTGTAATTAAATGTGGCTTCCAGTATGATTAAGCTTTGCTATCATTTTCCATGGAACAATTTACTTGAACTCTGGCACTTTCTGAACCTGTCACTGGAAGATTTTTCAATAAACGCCCCTTTTAACATTAATTTCATTTCATTTAGTGCAGCTTGTAAGTGTAGGGAAATCAGTTAAAATGAAGCATATATCTGCCTGGGAGATTACTTGGATGTTTCTTGATTCTGAAGAATTTTACTGCTACCCCATGCTAAATGCTAAGCTTGAATCTCAGGGGAAGCAAAACCATAGAGTTCTGTAGAACAGTCCCAAATACTCTCCTAATTAATAGCGGCATCAATCCTGATACTTTTAAGGAATTATCTAAAAGCCACAAAAGGGACTCTGGAATTGAGCTTGTAATTTCAGCTGCAGTGATGGCACATCTGTGACTGCATCTGTTTTTCTGTGCATGGAGTGACTCTGTTCTGTAGGAGTAGACACTTGCAAGCTTAAACTGCCTGTGAATCTAGAGAGGACTTTGTGCCCAGCGGAATGAACCCTAATGGAAAAAATCTGGGCTTCTGCGGGGTGGGCTGGGGGAGTGGAATAATAGTAAGAAGCCTTCTATCCCCTGTGAAATGTAGGATTTTAGTGTAGATAACTCGTTCAGATGAAACTAATGAAATCTCTCCAGAGGAAGACACCTTGTCTGGGATGCTCCGCTGCACAGCGGAAGCCAGCATGGGTCCAGCCCCTGCGATGAGCACCCTGTGGTCACAGTCCCTCACCCTGCCATGAGGTGGCAAACACCCCCAGGAGGGGATCAGCTGCTTCTTCCCAGAACCTGCAAGGGATGGTCAGCTGCACAGTTTAATTCCTGCAGTGGCAGTGGAAAAACTTCCTGTGTTACAAATGCAATTCAGAAGAGTGGAGATGCTGTAATATTACAGTGCTGTGGCTTACATTAATCACTAGGAGCTTTAAATACCCAGTCTCTGCAAGTTAAATCCTGTTTTGTTTAATTGTCCTGTATATTTAGTTATTATGTTACATTCAAGCAAGCGGATCACCTGGAGATTGTGTTAAGCAGTTTGGTTTGGTCGCTAAAATTTCATTGAAAACCCCTTGAAAACATCTCACCATTTTTTATTTTTTTTTCAGCTTGGCAAGTGGCATTCCTAGCTAGAATCAGTGTATTGCTCCCCTCCATGCTGACCTGAGGAGCTCTATTAGAGCCCTTTTATCACACCGTCTTTAAAAGCAAGTTGATTGCAGCGGTGTTAAAAGAGCATCAGTTCCCAACACCAAGATCGCTCCTTTTCACAGCAATGCTCAGCAATGCCCCTTTGTGCGGTGGACAATGCAATAAGTCAGACAGGACTTTCTGAGCCACCTCTATAAGGAACTGTAAGGGCTGCTGAAGTACACTTGTGTTAAGTTGAATTGATTGAAATTTAATGGCTGTTAGTAGCTATGAATGGTAATGATTTTCTAGAGTATCTTCACCATGCTTGACATTAATAACTGTAGAGTGTGTATGTGTGACGCTAGTATGTTATTCATTTTTAAAGATGCTTTCTCCCAGCCCTCTTTCCCATAATTTAGTTGTTTTGATGCTTCAGAAAAAAAAAAATCTTCTGCTTCAAAGAGCACGTACATCTTGTCAACATAATTTTGTGCTCAAGATTTTTATTTTTTCCAATTCTAACATAAATCAGACTACAATATAGTGAGAGTGATGAATTTGTTTTACATGCCAGCATGAATTAATGTTATGCAAATAAAAGCTTTACAGGTGCCATGATTTACTTAATAATTTCAAGTTCTAATATTTAAGCTCATTCATTATGTTTGAGTAAAAAAAAACCAACACAGCATGTTCATATTTTAAAATGTGAAATGTGAGATTTGTGTGCATTTGCTGTGTGTAGTTGCTGTGTAAGCACATTTGATGGCTAAGAAAGAATCAATCAGTGTTTGCATTCGGCATCCTATGTCTGTAGATGTTACAGAGACATTTCAAAGAGAATAATCAAATATTTGTACGTAAGGAGAGGAATGCGTTGCTAAAATATCAGATTCGCAGATACAAAGAAGCAGAAAACTGCCAAAGAAAAGTTTTTTGGCCTTCAGAAATTGAGCAGGGTAGCAGGATTTTGCTATGCAAAGTGGCCTTTATTTCATCCTGAGCAGTTTGCTCCCAGACCTGCCGCCTGTGCCGCATGGTGAGGATGAACTGAGGAGCCGGTGAGAGCTGTAGGCATCCTGGGTCAAAGGTGAATGCGAATGGGATCGCAGGGTTTTCAGGCTTTGATACAATTTTAGTGTGCTTCCCAAAGGCTAAGGACAAGGGGGAGAAAGTTTGACACATAAATACATCCTGAATCTCTGAAGATAAGAATAGATTTTGACTTTATTTCTCAAAAATTGAGGTCACAGTGGTCTGATGACAGGCTGAAAGCCCATCACTCAATTGTTTTTTTCTGTTTCTTACTTTTCTTTCTTTTTTTTTGTCCAAACGAACAGACAGATTCTTATTTTTGATACATTGTACACATTGAGTTAGTGACAGCATATTCAGGTTTTGAAGTTTGTGGCCCCAGGATCAAGGTTTAGCACCAGCATTCAGGCCTCCCTGCTTGAGCGGTAGTAATTTTACTGATAATGCCATAAAAGAATCAAACCTCTTAAGTTTGGTAACAGTGAATTTAAAAAGTGAATCTTTACAGAATGTAAGAGGGTCTCATGTTTCTGTGATTGCTACAGTTCAGAGTTGTGGGAGTAGGCTCAGGAATTACTCCTTGACCTCTTCAAGCCCAGGGGACCATTGGCCAGGGAGCAGAGTGGTACTTGGCTTTTAGTAATTTTGACAACTTCTCCTTTTGCTCTGTATTCTTGAGGAACTCAGAGGAGAAATTCATTCAGATGCACCATTCAAGCCAAGGATTTAGCTGGGTGTTAAAGGGCCATTTGGGAAGTGGCATACAGTGTATGTACCGTGATCAAGTTAATTATGTTGCTTTAGCAACCCCAGCTTTGGTATTTCCTGGCTAGGACTCGTTGATGGAATCATATTCCAATATCTGGCGTCATCAACACTAAAATCTTCTACAAAACCAGGTCAGTGCTGTAAAAAAGTAGCAGAAAAAAAGAGATGGAGAATTTTTCTGAGAGTGTTAACAATTCATTGTTTTACAGGATTTGTGTTGAAGTAAGTTTCTGTTTAGAATTTTAAAGTATAATTCCATTGTAAGAAATACAGTAGCAATATAATTGCTCTTCCAGTGGACTCCAAGTGATTGTTTTAGTGTTCTTTTTGTGGAGAATTTCAGCATTTTGAGCTTTTGTTTCAATTCACAATAAGTCAGATTTGGAAACCTTAAGTTTCTTTGTAACTGCAGTAACTGGATTCTTAACTTCACTCTCTGCTTCTGAGAGCTGTAAGGGAACACAGGGCTGAGCACAGCACATCTGTTACTGAACCATGTCCATGGCCAATTTTTTCATCTTTGATTTATTGTGTGTGCTGTTGGGGTATTTTTCCCATTTTTTTCAAAGAAAAGGGAATGAGGAGGGTAACATTGTGCATATTGAGATTGCATTATCTCATCAAAGCTTGCACTTTCTTTAGAGACCCTGCTGCAGCACTCCAAATCTCCATTTTCTATTTGAGAAAATGTTCCTACTTCTGCATTTTACTCCAAGGCCTCTGGCAGGGCTTGTTAAAATTTAAACTATGTATTGGACTTCTTCTGAGAAATTCACTGATGCTGGAGGTGAGTTCATCCCTCTGGGACAAAGCACACGGAGGAAGTGGGTGGTGAAAGGCAGGTCTAGATCTGTGTCGAGAGGACAGGGATGAAACGGGGCAGTGCTGGCAGCTGCTGGAGGTTGCACCATTCTCCCAGGAGCATGCAGGGTGAGGGATCTTCCTCTTCTCCATTCCAGAGGGCATTTCCAAGGTGCAGATGGCAGGGGAAATCTTTGCCAATGCATTTGTTTCCTTTAATCTCAGGGTAGAGAGACACCCAAGAATCAGACTCCATCCAAGCTGTTGAAGGTGTGAGATGAGATGAGCTTTCTTGGTAGAGAGGAGCTCACTGCTTGTGAGCTGGTGTTGCTTTCTGCTGCCCACTTTGGGCCGGCCCATTCCTGGTCACTGTGGGTTCCTCTGCATCAGTTGGTGGCTTTCCAGGGAGGCACTGCCTCAGAATAGGCTGGAAACTTTTAATTCATTGGGTGCAGTCAGGTGATGACATGCTCCAGCTGTCAGGCTGGAGGAAGGGGACACAAAACGACTTGGGGCTCCTAAACCTGGTCATTTTGGTGTCTTCCTCATTTCTGTTGAAGATGCAATGTTTCAGCCTAAGGGGACCTCCTGGCATCACCCCACTCCCTGCTCCTGTTACTGCGTGTGGAATAACTAATGCATTCATGGGATTTGCCAGAATCAGATCTCCAGTGAAGTGTAGGACCCTCCAGTGGAAGTGAAGAAGGCAACCACTCAGGATGTCTTCTTCAAAGTGACTTCTCCCTCCTTTACTCAGTCACTCTCTTCTTCTGGCATTGTGGAGCCCAGGGACTGCCACCTGGGACTGGCAGGCTGTTAGCCCTGCTCTAACAAAGGGGGAGCAGTTGGAGGGTTTTTATCCAGTTTATTTTTTTCCTCTCTTGCCGTGTGTTGTTGGGTTGCTAGGATGAGGTCTGCGGTCCTGGTGTGCTTTCTGGGTGTGCTGAACCACTCATCCCACAAACCTCCCATGTAGGTTGGACTGGGAGTCCTTGGTGCAGCAGTTCAAACAGAGTGCAGTGCTGCAGGTGCTGTGTTCCTGGCTGATTGCTTCCAATGTCACACCTATCCTCAGCTTAACATCTACACTGTTTCAACATCTCACGTGAGCTAATGCAGTTTAGGCGCATCACCCATTTCTTTCTCTCTCTCTCTCTCCCTCGAGGTTACAGTTTTCCAGACACCCTTGAGATGGAGTTTTAAGGTCATCAGTGGCATTTTTAGGTCACAGAACTGCAGGACCTTGTCTTCTTGCCAGCTAACCAAATGACTAATTAGTTCATACATCGCTGCTGTTATCTTTCTCTCTAGCTTTGGTTCAGCTCTGCAGGATGAAACCTACTAGGAGATGACATCTGAGAATTATTTGATTGGAAACTTAGAGGCAGATATGGTCTAGAGACTCCATATGAGCAATCACTTGTGCCTGTATTAGTCTCTGTACCCCAATTCATCCATGTGTATTAATGAATCCGTATTATTTAAAACACAGTATTTTAAAATAGCCTTGCTCTATGCTTCTCTATGATTATGGCAGTGAATACTCAAAATACGCACTACTCTTAATTCCATTGTAATTTGAGTAATTTCCACAAGACTGTATTTTTGACAGAGATAGCTGTATACATATATTTTAATTTATTTTAATCTATGAGCAATTTTAAATCTAGGCACTTTATGCTGCACCCTCTAAAATGCTCACAAATAGGGACTTGGGCAGTGCAAGCCTTTGTGCGTATCACAGCCACATTAATCCACTTTATTTCACACTTTTCTCAGGTGTTGATGGCATCTGGTTGTGACAGATGCTTTCTGATAAAGCCTTCAGATCGACATGCCTTTGGAGACATCAGTGCTCTGTGTTGGTACTTGTAGACTGCTGTATCCAAATACTCTTCTTTAATTGTCTTATTAAGTAGAGAATTAAGCTGTGTGCTTTGACTGTTTTGGTGCCAGTGATTCTTACTGCAGGCTTTGGCACGGCATCACGTTGTGTTTTAAAGAGACAGCATCACTTAAATGATGTGGGAATTGAGTTGGAGGATAAAAATCCACTGAGAAAATGGCTGACAGAAAGTATGGTACGTAAAATCTGATTTTATGTTCTTCCCCTCAGACTATTAGGTGGGGGGTTTAGTTCAAATGCCTGTGATGATTTAAGAAATAAAAAGCAGAAATTCTCCCTGCTGCCAGACCACAGGCTCCTCAGCGCCAGACTTGCAGACAAATGTCACATGTTGCTGTATGTTTTGAAAGCATACCATGTGTTATTCTTTAGCTGTCTCAGTCTTCCCCCCAGCTATATCATTTTCCCCCTAGCCAATCTCACAGAAAAACTTTTAATGAAAAAACTTCGCTCTTTCCCCTGTCCAGTGCAGACCCCAGGATGTGTTCTCCTGTACCTGTCACTCCATGCGAAGGTCTCTGCCCACAAACTCGCAGAACTGATTTTAACTTGACTTCATGTAACTCTGCCTCTTGTGCTTTAAATCAGGCACTTTTGACACTGATATTGCAGCTTATGTTGTGCGTTAGGATCAAGAGCTCACAAATGACTAAACATATGGTTAAAACTTTTTTTTCATGAAATATAATATGTTTCAGTTTAACTCAGCTGTGGGTCTAGATAAAAAACCTCCACAGTTTGCCATTAGAATAATTGCATTTCCAGAAACAATTTTTTTACTCCTTCTTTTCTACTGTCTTGGATTAATGTTTCCTCCAGCTAATGACAGGACTGGACATGCAAACTGGATTATAGTGTGAGTAGTATGAGCTGAACATGCTGGCATCTCACTTTACTGCCTACAAGTTTAAGCGGTTTACTGTGAGGTTGCAAGAAGTAAACCGAAAACTAAAAGGCAAATTAATCCAGATCTCTTGGGTTCCGTCAGTGACGAGTGTGGCTCCCAGGGCATTTGCCTCTAAAATGTTGTTGTGCCCGTTCCCCCAACTTGCAGCAGTGGAGCTTTCTCACTTATGGCCACCTTGTGCTTAGATGGGAGGTCAGAGTCTGGCCACCCTTCAGGTACCTGGGTGTCACTCCGGCAGTGTGGCCACGGGATGCCGCTCCTCCTCCTGATCCGCAGTGCCAGGATGAACGTGGCAGAAAAGTTGGCAGCAGCAGCCCGGTGCTGCAGCTCTCGTGAATGGTAAAGGCTGCTTTGCATTAGAGCTGCTCCCTGGGGCTGCCTCCTTGCAGGAGGTCTGCTCCCAATTTCAGCAGGGGTAGGAAGCAGCCAGCACTTGTGCTCAACATCTCTATTAAGTTCACTGTATCAAGATAAAAAAAGGCTACTCGGGAAAGCCACTGCTTGGGTTTCTGTGGAAAAGAGTGTTGAATTGGTCCAGTGGTAGAACTTCAGATCACATCTCTGATAAGTAAGAAACTGCTGGGGAGTAATGTTTGGATAAAGGATAGGGCTGGGAAGACCAGAGCAGATGGTGCAAAGGGCCATACATACAATGGGTGCATCACACCTATGTGTGTTAGCTAGGCCGCTGATGAAAATTCATCGTACTTCATTTGTATTCCTTCTATTTTTCCTCCTTTGTTTGTTTTAAACACTGCCATGAATGGGATTTATGCAAGCACCTGCATCCAGCTGTACCTTGTCATTTTAGGTGGTATTTCCACCAGCCTTTGAGCTTAGGTGCTGGGTGTGCCATCTGATGTCCTAGTTTGCAGGTGGACTGGTCATACTGGGGACTGAATGAATCTGGTCAGTTATTGTACACAAAAGCTTAGATTTGAATCCATGTTCAAAGGCTGGATCACAGCCTGTGTCTTGAGCGTGTTGGGTTTGTAATTCTCTTTTCAGTAGAAATGAAAGAAATTTACTGGTTTTCTGTGAAAATGGTAGAAGGTTTGTGTTTCATATTTAGGTATAATTATGAGTGTGGTGCTTGAATGGTGAGGTGTACTGTGTTCAGAAAGAAACCTGGCACCATCCCATGTGAGTGCAGGGTTTCCACCAGACCATGTCTGTGACAGATCAATTCGACAGCTTCTGCTGTACTGGGGCCTCCTTCCTCACCAGTCCCTCTTATTTACTGAGGAGCTGCAGTGCTCAACTGGACTCAGCAACCCAGCTCTGTTGTAGTAGAAATATTGCAGGGACATGGCAAGTGCCTGTGCTGGGACCACCAGCCTAAGGCAGAGTGACTCCTGTGTACTGAATTGACTGTATAGCTTATATCTGTGGGGAGAAGAAATGGGTGTTGTGTCCCCTCTTGAAATCAGTGGGAACTTCACCAGAGTGCCACAACTTTTCAAATATGGTGGATGGTGGCTTAGCCACTTCATCCACCAGCTCCCTCAGGACCCACAGTTTAGTCCCTTAGAAATACCGTAAATGTTGCGGCTCTGATCCCCTCACCAAGCTGCTCTTTGTATCCCAGGTTCATGGCAAAGAGCTAGTGAGTGATGACTGCTTTGTGGCACCAAGTGTGACCAGGAGGGCACTTCCTGCCTTGTGTTACCAGTTCCCTTTCATGTGGAGCCCTGTGACCTGTTTGTACTAACGTGCTTGATCTGGAGCTATGCCTTGGGACCACGCAGAGCTTGTGCTGGAACACAGTGGTGACTTACCCTGCAGCCTTCTACAACCAGTGATACACACTGTGCTTCCCTGTGCTTTGTCTGCATACAAGTAGGCAGGGGCTTTTCAAGATAATTGCTATAAACTGGGAATGTCCACCATGCTGGGGATTTGCATGGTTGGGACAGACCTTTCCTTTGTAATGCTGTCATGGTGGCACATGAGAAGCTACCTGAACCTGATCCCCTTGATTTATGAAAGAATGGGTTGTGGGTTTGATTATTTCCCAGGGGCTTCTCAGAAAGCAGTGCTTTCCCTGCCCTTTCCTTATCTGAGGGAGCCCTTCCTGTGGCCTGCCAAGATCACCTTACTTGCAGGGCATTTGTGGGACATGTGTGTGTTACAATTCTAGTTGGTAACAATGCCTGTGTGGATTATTATAAAAAAGCTATTGCATTATTATGTAGGATATTCGTTGAACTTTCACAGTCTGTGTTTACAAGAGAGATCTTTGCCTTCAATTCATTGCTCTTTAGCAGAAGAACCAATGCCCCAATAGAAGAGGAAGCTGGAATATGATAACTATCAGCTCTTTGCTCTGCCAGACCTGCGAGCTGGCACAAAAGCACATTTAGCTCCCAAGCAGCCACTTGGCTCACGAGTAGTTAAGGGACATGAAGGAGTCCCAAGGAGACAGATGCACAGACAACCTGCTGGCTGCTGGGGAAAATACTGTGGGGGAAAGAAGGGATGTAAGACACCAAACCTGTAGGAAACCAGTCCTCATTAGCTCTGCAACTTGTCTGACTACTTGTGCTCTTTTATTAACTTTTTATTGCAGCAAAAGTGACTAGAAAAAAAAAATAGTCTAGGTGCCAAGGGGATAAACAGTGAATTAAAAGGATTAAGTTCTGAACACTTTACTGCTTTTAGAAAGATGTTATTTGATTTACTAGCTTAAGTTAAATTTACATGACTGAATTACTTCTTAACTTAATAATTACTTTTGTGGGGTAAAAAACCCCATCTGTTTAGGTGTTTTAAAAGGACTTAATCCAGAATACATCATAACTCTTTAGGCCATTATGGAAGAGTGGGGCAGCTATCCTTTGTGTCATAAGCTAAATGAGTGCTGACTGGGATTTGAGTCTTTTGGAAGTCAGCATGACCTGCACGTGGTGTAGGGACTGATAACAACTCAACATGTAAGATAGCAAGGGAACTATTCCCAGTGTTGCGTTAGCTATGTTGCCAACTGTGGTATTTTTGATTGTTTCATTTTTCATAAACTCTTGAGATACTTTAAGATAACTTATTTGGGTTGGTTTGTTGTTTTGTTTCGTTTTGATTGTTTGTTTGGTTGGTTTTTTTAATATTAAAGTCTTTGTTTTCTAAAGACAGCTCATGGAAAGCTGATGACTGACAGTGGCAATTCTGTTTGAGGTCACCTGCAATAAACTTCTCTCCTGATACCCATCGAAGTAGTCAAGCCAAGCTCCTGCCCTTTATAAAGGGCTGCCAGAGTTGCTGGCAGTTTATGTTGGTTTCCTCTGAATCCACAGTGCTTGTTTGTGGCTCTTTCTTCCCCCCACAGCTCCTCACACAGCACACTTGCATGTTGGACAGAGTCCAAATTTCCTCCCTCCTGGGGATTCCTTTGCTGTTAATTTAAGTGATGGCAAATTCAAACTTCTTGCCAGAGCTTGCTGTGTGTTTTTTGGATGCTTTTTATAGCTGTTCCCTGAGGGGTCAGCTTTTGTCCTTCCCCACCATGCTTTCTGCTGTGGGGAGAGAGGCCTTGAACTGGAGCTGATCGGTCCCACCTGGCTTTAAATGCATCTCTGACATGGCTTCAGGACCTCACTGTCTTTCACAGTTTTCAAAGGCTTTTGCTTTGTTGCTGTTTGTACAAAGCTGAGCTTTATAATAACTTGAGTGTATATGTAATCTTAAAAGCAGAATGAATCATTCAGGCCTTTAACAGAGTGTATCTAAGTTCTTATTAGACAGTTTTCTGCAGCACTGTGACCTGATGATTGTAGATGCTACATGAAAGCTACAATTAGGGAGGAAAATGACTATTTTTAATAGGTATGCAAAATAGCTTTTCTCTTCAAAAGTCATGTGGTGAAGACATGGTGTTAATATGAGACAGAGTGAATGTGTTGAAGAGAAGGGAGTGCCCATCTGCTGTAAGCCTGAACTGTAGATTTATGGGATATCTCCTCAAACTGGGGATGTTCACACAGATCAGAGCAGAGTCTAGAAAAGCACTCAGTCTCCTTCCAGGTAGACCAGCAGTAGCCAGGAAAGCTGAAAGGCAGCTCTTCAGTGTGAAGTCATATTTGTCTTTGCTCATTTCCCTTCAAGAGGTCTGCCCTCATCACCAGAGGGGACTTGAGCACCTCCCCCAGCCACAAGTTCTGCTTCCCAGGGTTATCCTCCAGGGCCTTTGTCCTGCTGTGAGGTTTGTGCTTGCACAACTGAGAACCCGTTTAGTCGTGGTTTTGACCCCTGCCATCTGTTTTCAGCAGTCCTTCTCTGATTTGTCTAGACAGTTTTGTTGCAGGAGTTTTGTGCAGCAGGACATGTTCACAGGACAGGGAGGAACAACGCTTGCTTTATGGAGATGCACATGTTGGAGGAATGTCATCTGTTTACGCTTCATTTTGCACTGGGGTCCCGCAGGGCACTGTGTTTTCTGTGATCATCTGGGCTGTTGTAGAAGGCAGAACATTTGGTTTAGCACAGAGGTTTGTAACACCAGTCACCACATAGGTTTGGTGTCCCATTTCGTGTTGAACTGAAAGTCTCTGGTGGAGTCAGAGAATCAATCATAGGAATGCTCTCTGATGGCACCTGGTAAAGTAGTGGAAGTGATGGTGAGGGAGTTCTCTGTCATGGCAGCCTGCATGGAGAAATAAACCCTTGAGTCTGGAAGCAGTGTGGCAGGCAGACCCAGTGTTTGGTGAAGGTGACTTGTGGAGACCATGCAAGAAGCAGCACAGCACTTCAAAATGGGATTCAAGTAGGAAGAACACCTAGATTATCTGGGGGAAAAAATCCAGAGGAGTGGACATCCGGGATGCAGCATCTCTTGGGATACCTAGGTCCTTGGGAATTAATAACTGAGCATGAAGATCTTGCAAATTTGCTGCTTTTGGTAACCTGAAAAGACCCCCCAAAAAAGATTTGGTTGCTTGTCCTGCGTTGAGGCAGCAGATGGGACTGAGGACACAGCACTGGTAACTGCAGAAAGTGAAATGCATTCAGGTCTGCTTCACTCCATTACAATAGAGATTGACAAATTGGAGAGAGTTCAGGAGAAAAAAAGAAGTAACAAGAGAGCTTGAGGGATTGACTTACAAGAGAAGACCGAAAGAGCTGAATATAGATAACTTGGCTAAAGGATGACAAATGGGGTGGTTGAGATATAAATCTACAAATATCTGAAGGGTGTAAACACCAAGGCTATGAAGAATTATTTAGAGTGGTACAATGGGGTGTAACTAGAAGTAATGGGATGAAATTTAAGAGAAGGCAAATTTCAGTTGAATAATGGGAGAAGCTTCTTGACAGTGTGATGTATTAAGCTATGGGCTGCTTTTCCAGCAGTAGTCCTGTTGCTCACTGTTTAGGGCACAACCCTGTTTGCTTAAGAAGCCAGAGTTTTCCAGAATCTTTATTAAGGGCAGTTTCAAATCATGCCTTTTGTGTTTTATGTATTTGATGCAGAGGCATGCAAAGCATACCAAAACTGCTGTGCCTCTCTGCACATGCACCATGTCTGGGTGTGACATAGCAACCCAATGTGGTGGTGGAAGTGAGGACAGGGGTGTGAGCAACCTCTTGAGCCACAGCTCAGCCCAGATGGCCCCGCTGGCATGACAAGCTTGGCCAGGTCAGTAGTATCTGCTCTTTGATCAGGACCTTCTTTTACCTCCCACACTTCTCCCATCCAGGTGCTGTAGTGTTAGCTTTTGGGGGTTAGTTCACTTATGGTCTCTGGAATAGATATCAAAGTTATGCTGCAGCTCTGCACCAAGAAATCTCCCACTTTGCTTCAAAGAAATCAGGACAAACAAGATCCCATTGATGCATATAGTCTATGATCTTTTATAAATCTACAATACTGTACCTTAACTTTTTCTTTAGAAACTCCCATTTCTTTTTCCGCTTTTCACTTCACTTGAAATGCAAACTAAGGTCAGAGGATCACTTTCCTACTGGCAGAACATACTGTATTGTCTGTCATTTTAAAATGTCCTCCACAGTAACTGAGGAAAGGTTCATTTCTCTACTCTTTATGCTTAAGAGTGACTCTTGAATGCATTTTGCTTTTCCTAATCTAGAAGGGCTAAATTAGAAAATTAGGTAAACTAGCTGTGTAAATCAAGTTACAGTTAACTAAAATGGTAGCATGGGGAAGATGGCAGATTCATGTAAACAGAGAAACAAATGCAACTGTAGCACTTAGCACACACTGGCAACTTGGCTATTTTGTTGAGGAGCGGGGGGGATAGAAAACTTTAAAGCACTGGCATTCTTGGCACATAAATGAGATGAGCTGAAAGTGTCTTTTGTAATTGTTCTTAAATGTGTTTTGTATTGCTTGTGCTGTCCCTGAAGAGGTCTGTGTCCACACGCTTCGGGGAAATTTCTGAATTATACCCTCTCAGTTTGTGGGAAGAATGAACCGCTGAAGGGTTTCATTCTCCTCTGCATGGGGATGAATATTTTTCTTGCTGAAAAATACAGTTTTGGTCTCCTCAGAACTGGATTAATTTGGTGGATGATTTTCATGGGGAATTTTGTATGTGGGGAAGTGTCAAAACAATTGTGTCTTCATTGCATTCCCGTTACTGAGGACTGTGGTGAGAGTACACCCTCGGAGAGGAGAGCTTTGCTTTGAACTGCTTTTCACATCCAGACCAAGAGTGGATGTGTGCTCAGGCCCCATCGTCTCAGGAGAGCAGCATAACCACTAAGCTACCTCAAGTTTGCCACCTTAATCTAAGTGGTTTCCATTCAGCAGAAATAAATCATTTATGTCAGTATGACTCCAGAATTATTTTTAAAAAATTGTTTGGTTTCACTGCTGTGCGGGAGTATCAATTATCCTCCCTACGTTATTTCTGAGGCCACTTTAAAAAGGAATTTTAATTATGCAGCTGGGGGTCTCTAATAGCATTTGCAGGAGACAACATTGGAGTGGTTTTTTTCCTGGAGGTTGATTGATGATACTTTTGTACCTCTATTAGTAGACTTAGGCCCAGCCCATTTACAAGGCAGACTTTCCAGGCAGGCACTTCTCAAGAGGACAGTGTAAACCTGGTCAGCTTTCTTTTAACTGTTGCTGCAAACTTCTCTGAACCTTGCTAGTGAAAGACATCTTTGCAAACCTGGAGCAACTGAGGGAAGTGTGTTGGGGGGAAAGAGTACCTCAGAATAAACTGCAGCAGATTTTTGGGTCACCATAGCAGTCCAGGCTGGTTTTAACTTCACAGCAGGACTGGATTATGATCTGGGGTGTTTGGAGTATTCCCAACCTTGTTGGTCTGATTTGATAACCTGCAGCTAAAGGGCTAGGCAGATGGGTGGGAGCAGTGAAGTCCCAGCAGGAGCAGCACAAATTCAGCTCCCAGAAGCCCTGGCTTGCAAGAGCCAGGCTGTGCAGCATGGCAGACTATAAGGCACAGTAAGCATACTTTTTTTATCAGTATGAGAAAGGAAAGGGCTGCCCTCCCTCCTTATCTGTTGAGGGCAGTAAAAAATCTTGAGCCAACTTGTGCAGTGAAAGGATTAATTTGCTGTGGATGTTTGATTAATAAAGCAGTAGTTTATCTCATTACATTTCCCCATAGTAACTGCAAAAGAGTTTCAGATGCGCGTGGCCTTTGCTACTCTCCCCCTACTGTGAAACAGATGTCTCGCTGACTGCCCCTGAAAAGGACAGATCAGCACCCAAACCCTCCTTCTGGCAGGACATGAGGAGAAGCCAAAACTGAGAGAGGGAGTCAGTCAGCCTAAGTGGAAGGAACATGCCTTGTGTTTTTCTTCTACAATATGAGAAAACATAAACCTGTGTGTGAAAGCCAGACAGGGGAATGAGATTATTTTGACTTAAAATACTGTCTTAGTTTTCAGCTTCAGCAGCATTTAAAGGTTGGAAAGTTTCTAGCTAATTTTACTGGACAGTTGCACAGTTTCTTTACTGCCTTTTGTCATTTTCCAGGGCATCTATCCTTTATTACTCCATACAGTGCCCTGCCTTTATCTCTTGCAAGTCCTGCTCCTTGGCCCAGTGCTGTGGGCCTCCAAGAGTAAATGTTTATAATGTTCATTTAGCTTTCAGTGAAATCTCTTCCAGCTTTCAAAGAAAGCTCTTTAGTTGGTCTGCACAGATGTAAACTTTCGATAGGAGAAATTCCCTGTGTTCAGCTAATGGCTTCAGGACTCCAAGTGCTGCTGATGTGCAATAGTTCATTGTCGTCGTAACTTCATGTAACAACTATGTGCTACCTCTGATTTTGAGTTTAAGCACTCCCTAAGAGTGGATTTAGGCCTTCTATACATGCAGCATATACTAACAGTACCTTATTTTTGTTTATGTATAAATAAGATGTCTCTCCGCAAGATGTTGGAAGCCAAGTATGGGGTTTAAAAAAGGAATAAATAAGCAATGGAACAGTAATTCTGTCATAAGGTGCATTGTGAAGTTTATTTTATTTATCTCTTAGAGTAGGAAATGCTCTGACTTGTTAGAGTTTGTTGTTGCTTTCTGATGTGTTGGGTTCTAACATGGTTCTCAGTGACTTTTGTATTCTGTTTTCCCAAGAAGAGCCTTATATCACAGTTTGTTATTTTCCTTGGCAAAACTTAGTATTTTATTTATTGTTAGCTGCCACAGGTTACAGATGAACTGGCTTATGCTTAGAGCTACATAGTTCATTCATTTACTTAGCACATTAATTTAGAAAACCAATGAGATGGTGCCAGCCATAGGTGATGGAAGTTTTTCCCCTGATGCATTCTCATTTCACAACAAATCTAGCATTGACTGAAGGGCTAAGGGATTTTTTTTTCTTTCCATCAACACCTATACAAGTATTTTCTTTCCATATGTCTCGAAGTGCTTTAAAGAAATGCTTGAATATTATATACCAGTTGCTTGTGTTAAGAAGCTGAGTCACAGATGGACAGTCAGGGGTATCATGGCACCTGATAATAGTGTTGGAGAATGGGGAGGGACCCTTTGCTCCCTGTCCTGGGAATTAGACTACTGCTTCGTGGTCCCCACCTCTGGTCCCACTGCAGAAGTGGCTTAAGGTCTGCCAGAATTTCTGCCATATTCTAATGCAGAACAAATTTTCCAGGATTTATTAGGATGTCCACAAAATCAGCTGCCTTTGCAGTACATCCACTCTGGATGAATCATTTCTTGTCACTTCTCTCTGACAAGATGGGAAACTGAGTGGCCATAACTCTGAGCTGTGTCCTCTACGTCTCTCCTGAGGGCCAGGAGGAAAGGGCAGTGCCGGGACTGGGTTCCCTTGGTGTGTGCTGTGGGGTGAGGTGCAGCTGCAGCACCTCTGAGCTAGCATCAGATGAGCAAGTGGTAAGGCAGGTTTAGCAGTGTCCTGGCAGCTCACAGGTGAGGTTGAGCAGCCCAGTACTGGGTTGCCTTGGACTGGCCAGCCCCAGCCCAGAGGTGCCTTACAATGCTCCATACACAGCACAGCCGTGTCTGCAAATGAATTCCAGAGCTAGCAGGCTGGGGACTTACACTAGACTAAAACTCTCTTAGGAATGTAGAAATAGAGGTGGAATAATTAGCAACCAACAAATGCTGGACCCCTGAATTGGTCTACCTCTGTTAGGGTTTACACCCATAAATTCTGATAGCTATTGTAGGGCCATGTGTGTATGGGAGCAGGGAGAGGAGGAGAGAACTTCTGGTAGTGATCAAACTAGATCTTAAACTCTGGTTTGTGTTGAGCCAGAAGGGTTTAATTATATATATGTAACATGCAATGAAAAGCAACATGGGTCTTGGGTAGACCATATGTCTTAAGTCCTGCTTGGGATGATTGAGCTGCAGAACCAAGCTTTAGATTTTGGAGATGTGGTTCAGACACAGAATTGTGCTGGTGTCCTTAAACTTTCCTGGTTTCGAATAACATTTTTGTAGCTGAGGTTTTGCAAATATGAAGCCTGAAGCCAGCTTAAGGAAAGTTTATGATGTGAAAATTAAGTTTTCTCTAGTAAGCTGCAGTTTGTCAAAACAACTGCACGCATTCCTGTTGGGCCAGAGTTTGGCAGGATGCAAAGATTGCATCTCTCCCTTTGAATATCCGAAGAAAATGGAAACCTGGCATTTTAATCTTGCATGGATTTCTACACATCCCTTTCAACAGCTGGGATAAGCTCCTCTGCTTTATCACACATTTTCCCCTGTGTTATGAATCACCACCTTCTCTTCAAGCAGTTCACATACAGGATTCTTCAGTCTTTGGAAGTTCGTGTGTTTAACTCAGGGGAGCAAAAAAAGGTTGTAAAGGGAGTTGCCCAAGAAAAAGATGGATCTCAGGTTTGGTTGTCTGACAGGAAATGAATTGTCATATAATTGGAGCTGGTGCTAACTGACATTTCTGCTTTTGGGGAAAATATTTTGGGAAAATTCACTCAGTTTTCCAACAGAGCTCTTAAGAGGGTCTCACAGAGAGGAAATTCCATACATTTTTTTTGCTTTGGAAGGAAAAAAAAAAAAGAAAACAAAAAAGAAAAAAAACCCAAACTGGCTTTAGCTGATTACTCTGAAATGAAAGAGAGCAGCTGTCTGCTCCAACTCCCCACTCCCAGGGAAGGAGGGCTTAAAGCCCCCCTTAAGCTTCATGTAGCGCTTGGATTCATGGAGCTCTCACAAGCTTTGTGCTCCTGCCAGCAGCCTGGGATGGGCATCCTGGCTCCCAGGTGCAGAAGGCAGTCCATGAGGTTAAGTTTCCTGGGAACAGAAGCTGAGGATTTTGAGTGTCTTCCTGGACAGCTGCTGAGGAAAGAAGCAGCGTTCTGACCCACCCCACGAGCAGTTACCTCTAACCGATGCACAGCCATAGACATTTCCATTGTGGACAGCCTGGTGATTTCCACTGGAAATCTATTGTGACAGGAGCTCCTGACCTCTTTTACACAGGTTTTGGTATATATGCAATGTGTAGCATATTGCTGATAAAGCTGTATAGTGTCGTTCAGATTTGGAGTATTGCTGGAGCAGAGCTCAACTGAGGAATCTGCTTAGGATAGTCACTGTTTGGATATGAGCTTAATGGTGGTACCCATTGTAAGCAGGTGGTCAATAAACCAGAAATGTCTGAGTTATTCCCTTTCTGCTTTGCGACCTCGCTATTTTAGAGCTTTCCCTGTTATGAAACTTGCCCCGTGTGGATTTGCTCACAGCTGTAAGAGCGATTTAGTTCCACTCATTAGCGATGAAGCAAAGGTCCATAATAAAACAGAAAGGATAATACATCACCTAATGTATTTTCTTCCCGGGCTTGATGCATATGGAGTGCTTTAAAGTATTAGTTGTTTTCAGAAATAGTAGAAGTATTGTGTGTTTTGGAAAACTTAACTACGTAAGTAATAGGAAACCTCAGCCATACACTTCACTATTAAATCTTTTCTGAGAAGTATGGAGAAACGTTTGCTCTGCGTGTGTTTGTGTGAGTTATGGGCTGTGCAGATCAGCGAAATGCAAATTAGCAGTCCTCTACTGTCCTGTCATATCTCGACTTGCAATAGCAGAGTTCAGAAGTTCATTGCTTGGGGGAGGCAAAA
>LXPA01096256.1:0-14339 GCA_001655095.1 Phylloscopus trochiloides viridanus | reverse complement strand
AATTTGAATCTGGCTTTTATATTGTTTGGAAAGGTCTGTGCTTTACCCTGCTACTCATTTTGTAACTAATTCAAAATAACCTGAAGAACGTTTTGAACATTACTCTTAATACATTAAATGCCAAAATACTGTGATCTGAATAGTCACAACTACAGATATTTATATAATTTCTGTTTAATTTTTTTTGCATCATTTAAAACACTCTCTGTGTTACATTGAGTAAATCACTCCAAGTGTATTGGAATGATTATAATATATAAAATCCCTTCTTGGAATCTGAATTCAGTTTTCTTTGGCCTGTGTTGGAAACTAGTTTTCATAATTTTTTTATAAAATGCCAGTAAGAGTATTATCTTTCTTGGGGTTTAAAAATGTCCTGCAGGAGACATGTCAGTGATATAAAAAATTTGCATTCACAAGAATCGTTAGCAAAATCCACTTCTTAGAACTACAACCCTTGCAAGCACAAACTGCAGGAGGGTATCACCAGTGCAGGGCTTTTTATTGCTTCAGTATCAACCATGTTCAATGTAAATTTAGCATCTTATCTCACAGTTAAGAATTATGTATTCACTATCAAGAAAGTGAGTGATTATTTTCTGCAAATTTATCTTAAAAATAGAGGAATATATTTTGTTGATCTAAACATCATGCACTTTGAAAGATTTTCTGGGGACTGTGATCTTATTCATTACCTTTGAGTTTTAAGGAAAGTCTATTAGATGTTTTATGTCTCCTGAAAGGCAATTTAAAAATCTATAAACTTTGAAGTCTCTCTATATAGATGTTCGTAAATCATACAGGAAACATCTTAGTATTTTTTAGACTGTAATTCTACAATGAGAAGTTTTGAAGAGTTACCTTATGTAATTAAAACTGATACAATTTTTTTCCAGTTTTGTATTTGTTGTATCTTACAGAAAACCCTTACTGTTAGGACCAAAATTTAAAGAATTTTGAATGGGATACATAATATAGTTTGCATTTTAATTGAAGATGTTACAGGGCATGTAAAAGTCGATAACATTTCATTAATGCAACAAGGAGGCAAGAAGTTGGGGTTTTTTACTACATCCAGTGAAATACAAAGATACTATTCCCACATCAAATAACTGCTGTTTTCATGCTCATGTCTCTTTACAATATTTACCAGATCTTCTCAAACAAATGGAACCCTGCGATTTATTGCTTGGCAGATAATTATTTTATTTTATAATACATTATGTAAAATTATGTCTTTTCTTCTATATTGTCTTCAAAAGTACTTTTTGCATACTTGATTTCTGGTAAGAAACAGAATCAGGCTGCTCCAGAACCTCATCTTCTATTAAATCCAACAGTGTATTTTGCTTTTAGTAGACTGTTACATGAATAACAAATGCTTGTGTTGCTACTTTAAACAAGTTAAATTTTCTTATTGAAGCTAGAACAGAACCACAGAATCACCTAGCTGAAACTCTCTCCTAACAATTGTGGCATTCTGAGATATAAACTCACCACAAAATAGCATGAAATTTCTCCAGCACCAAGCGTTATAAAAATAGTTTGTATATTGTTTGAGAAAATATTTTGCTTTCTTTGAAGACAAAATTCAGTATCAGAAGCATTCTCCAGTCAGGTGCACTTGTACAGTAACAGTTAAAGAAAAGTAGAAAATACAGCAATTGTCTTGTTCAGGGAGTGACCCCTGAGATCTTGAACCCTGAGATGATCTCTTATCCTCTGAGACCTTTCATCTCTTACTTCAGCTTTATTTGTTCACTACTGTTCAAATTAACATTTACTTGTAACTCCTTGACAGGTCTCTTTGCTTCTTTCCACCTATCTGCCTTTGCATACACTAAATCCAAGTTTTTTTACAATCACTGCTTTAAATGGTACTTTTCTAATATTCCTCACTGTATATTCCCAACACAGTCTTCCTTTTACTCCAAAAATTTAAGACATTGTCATAAATAATTTTTTTTCAATTGGCTCAAACAAGGTGCTTCTCATGCCTAACACTCACAAAATGCATTCATTGTTCTTTCAGGAAACAACATTTTTTGCTTTTTTAAAAATTGATTTAAATAATAGTATAGTCCCACCATCATAATTTTCTTCTACAAACTTTTGGTTTACTAATTTTTAGTGATTGTGACTTAAAGATAAACATCAGTTTGCTAAAATAAGGAGTATTTTATGTTTTCAAACTTAAATTTTTTTTAACATTTTTCTAAATGTTATTTAATTCTGACCTATCATAATCCTAGATCATGTAATTAAAAAAATATATATATAGATGTATGCATATAGAATTAAGGCAAACTGTGTAGCAAAAGTGGAAAACGGGGGTTTTTTTGCTATACACCTATTAATGGCAAAATCCATTAAGTACCTGTAATTTGGGTTGGCAGATAGGTAAGAGACAAAGCCAGACTCTTCTCAGATGTGCAAAATGGCAACGAAACAACAGGTTTAAATTGGGTTAAGGGAAATTCTTATTTGATAGAAGAGGGGTTTTGTTTGGGTTGGGATTTTTTTCTTTTTTCTTTTTTTCTTCCAGTCAGATAAATACTGGAACAACAGAATGTAGTTAGCGGATTATAGATCATATATCCACATCAACATGGTACATGGTGTACCACTCTGATTTCCATTTATGGGACAAACATGAAAATTAGTTTCTTGCAAGAAATCCATTAAAATAGGAGTAATTAATTGAAAATGAGAAGGTTTTAATTACTTAGATTATTCTACATTTTTAGGTCCTAGAATCTAAAAATTTGCGTAGCTGGTCCCTAACCATTTTTTGGATCATGTCAAGTAGGTTGCCCTTTCTCTCAGAGACGTACCTAATTTTCATTCATTGTTGCCTCTACAGCCAGTTCATAGCTGATCACCAAGCACATGTAGTGTGCTTCTTCCCAGAGTACCATTCCAAGCTATTCAATGACAAAATTTGTAGTTTAAAGGTAAAAGAATTATCGCCATTTCTCTCTCTCAATTCCTTCTCTTTCTTCCTTTGCTGTTCTGTCCTCATCTGCTAGACTGCAATATCACATATTACCTGACATAAGCATTGATAAAATGGGATAAATTTTCATTATTACCTGTGAGTAGAATTCCCATCTACAGCAATGCTGTGGCAATGTACATATACTTCATCCTTTCAATATAAAGAACTTTAATCCTTAGATAGCCATTGTGTGAATTAACAGGTAACCAGGGTGACCAGCAAAGCACAGCTCAAATGCAAAGAGCAAATTTATTTCATTGCCTTGCCAACCATGCTGGGAGGCAGAGACACACGGGGACACAGGCTCCCTTAGGGTTACTTCATCCTGGTGGGGACAGCAGGGCCTGCAGCCTGCCCCAATACATGAAAGGGCTTTGTGCATGTGCAGCTTATCACAAGGCTGTGCTTTTCTGATCTCTCTCTCTCTCCCAGCAGGAGGCTCAAGCATGTCTGTGAGAGTATACTATGTCTACACAGGAATTCTACTTCTCAAAACAAGGCAGAGGATAAACAACATTAGGCATAATAATAATAAGAGAGTTTTCCCACACTGACATGCTTAGCATTCCCAGCTGCAAGTTCACTTTGAGAGAAACTATTCCCCCCTCACCAAATGTCCCAGTTTTAACCCTTCCCTCCCAACAACCATCTTCAATCCAATTCCATGTATGCACTCAGAGGAGACTGGAATATTTTTGCTGTACGGCATGACCAGTTATCTTCCTTTATGGGCACCTCCAAACCTCACACTAAGCAACAGTGGCCAAGATCCCAGAGCGCCTGCTGAGGGTCACTCACTCTGAATCCTCAGCACTGGGCCATGTTTTTATTCTGTCTGCTGGCCCTCAGGTCCATTACCTCCATTGCTTTTGTGACAAACATTTCCAACTGACTTAACTGCTCCTAAATTAGGCCCAATAACCATTTCCTCCAATCCCACTGACATTCTGCTGTGTTATGACTTGTAGAAGAGGCTCCTCTAACTTCAGAGGAAGGCAGTTTCCATCAGCAATTTAACAGTGCCAGGGAGAACAGAAATTATTACATTATGCCATTATTACAGCATCAGATAGTCAGTCTTTTTGATTAAGGGGTGGGCTTTCTTCATGGTCTGCCTCAGATGTTCTTTTGATCCCCTGCCTGGGATAGTTACTGTATGTTTACATACAGTTAGTATGTCCTTTCCTCCCTTGCCTCAACTGTTCCACAGTTTAAGAGAGAATATATTTGTCTGTTACTTGACACCCACTTGGTCAAGTCAGCGTAGTTTCAGAGTCTTCTAGACTTCCTCGTGTGCTGTCCTCCAAGTCCTTCTCTATGAACACGTGGTAAATGCAGATCCCATTGTCACCTGTGCCTACATCTGTGTCCATCCATGGCATACCTCCTGCCATTCCAGCCTCTTACCTATATGCTGCACCAAGAATCTAAACCAATGTCTACTTGCTCACTTCTCCATCTTTCAATGCAAATGTTCTCTCTGGCAGCTCTTTGAGAACTTTTCCTATTTAAGCATAAAATTATGAAGTTGATACCTTCTAAGTGGAGGCAAATAAAGTACTGTTTAATTTTGAATAGAAAGAATGTTCCACACATGGTCCTATAATCTCCCTTTCCATCCCAAAAATAGTAACTTCCTCCTCATTTGCACCAGGAACAGAATTTAGAGATTCTTCACAGAACCTGCAAAAGTTATGGGAAAAGTTGATAAGTACTACTAAAGATTTTTTCTTGTTTGTTTACAGATTTCAGGAGGCCCTGATATATCCATTACTCAGCTGCAATGTAGGAATTCCTGGAAAGTCTGTGGCAGCTGAGGTGCCAGGACCTACAGAAAATATTTTTCCCTGGCAACTAAAATACATTTATATCTCACCATGTGTTCAGCTATGTCTCCCACAGCAGGGCTTAATCTAGTAAAGCTTCCTTATACTCTGTTCATACAGCAAGGATACGCTGGTGTTTTGTACCATCCTCATTCTACACATGTGAACAGTTCTGACAGCAAAACTGATTTTTTGTCCAGTTTTTGCTGTTTTCTTTGGAGAGTTTTTCAAAAGAAAATACAAACAGCAACCACAAAAAACATCTGGATTACTAATTTGTCTTGACATAAAGTCATATTGGCCAGAAGATAGGACATACAATTAGTATTGCATTCATTATTTTATATATAAATCTGATATTGGAAGATAAGTGTTACAGGAATTTAAACATGAAAAATTGTGTGTATATATATGTGAAATACTGCTTTCTTCTAGATGAGATGTGGTTTCCACAATGATTTTTTCCCCCCTGGATGAATGTTGACTGAAATGTAAAATAGTCTAGAGCTCCTTTGTCTTTTTAGGCATCAGGTGTTGGTTCGCACTTTTTCTTATTGCTGTTCCACCTACCTGAAGCTATAGGAAGGTGAACAAGCAGAATCAACTTGGGCTTTTGCAGCTTTGCTCACTGGAGTCAGCCTGACCAGCAACATCCCAGCCTTGAGGAAATGCATAGGTAATTTATAAAACCAAACAAACAACTATGCAAACATCTTTTTCCAATTTACTGGCATTATATTCTTTATCAAGAAATAACAGAAAATAGGCCCAGGAGGACAGCCCCTTTTAAAATAAAAAATGCATTTTGAATCATGTATATCTGATCTAGATGTAAAGAGCAAGCAAAAATAAGAGCTGTAGTTGCCAACATTCTTTTAACCTTCTACAGACTCTTTCCAACAAGATGAGAATGACAATTTTTATTTGCTAAATTAACTCATTAAGAAATGCTAATAGACCTCTTTCCTGCATTCAGTTCAGTTTTCAATTGGTTCTCCCTTTCTTCTGTCCATTTGCTGTAACTTATGTGTGTAGGTGTTGTCTGTGTATGTGTGGGTGCAGTCTTGGATATATATTAAGTTAATGTCCTGGTTATCCTGAGATACCTCAGCTAATTTCCAAAGCAAATACACAAAAAAAAAAAAAAAAAAAAAAAAGGTAAAACAGAAAAATGCAGTTAAGGAATTGCCTCTGAGTGTATGTGTTGAAGAAATTAAAGACTTCTTGCTAAGGAGGACTTTACAGTCAGCTGAGCATCTGACCAATGTGTAACAATGCAGTTTTACATTATAAATATGATAGGGGTAAGGCTCAACACTGTTGGGGGAAAAAAATCAAACAGAAAAAAAATGCAAACAGAAAACAACTTCTAAAAGTTTTAATTTTCTTTTCTTCTTTCTTAAAAAACCTTCCAGGGGGACTGGATAGCTCAAGGGGTTGGTAATAGGATACAGAGCCTTTCATCTCTAGGTCACCAGTTCGCATCCAGGCCAGGTCAGTAGTGACCAAAAATTATTACCATTTGATCGGTTTTCAGTGACCTCTATGAAATAAGTTGTTGGAAGCATTGTTGGAACAGTTGCTGGAAGCTGTTCTCTTTTTATCCAAGAAGATGTGGCTGATCTTTTCATAGTCTCAGTGGTGAGACTGCATTACCTGTTCATTTAAAGCTGCAAGACACACTGATGCATTTTGCAGAAATCTTTTTTCTACAACTATTATCAATTCATAATTGTTGTAACAGTTATTGCTGCTGTTAGTATTCTGCTGCCTGTTCTGGATCTGTGCTGTGGTTCAATGGATGCCAGGTTGTTACAAAGGTAACTGCTACAGGCACTCAATTCATGCAAAACCATTCTTTGTGTGAGCAGAGGTAACTTTAATTCATTTGAGTTGCAGAACTAAATCCCCATCTTTCTTTCTTGACATCTTTATTTTCAGGTTTTTCATCAAGACTAAACAGAGGAATTCAATCAGTGTAACACATCTGGAACATTTTTATGAGGGGAGAAAAAAAAAAGATAAGACAAACACTAGCTGGCCTAGAATTTCAAAGCAGCAATAGCATAATGCAGTGTCATAGATCAGGTCAGACTTGGAACAAATTTCAGAATTTCTAATTCCATTTCTAATTTTTATGTTGTTTTCAGTTCCATGAAGCTAAGTAGCAACGTATTTATCGCTGATATCTTTTAATCACCAAAAAAGAAAAAAGTACTAAATTAAAAAAAAAAAAGAAATTGTGGTTTTATAAAGGATAAGGACTATTCTGCAACAGAAAGGTCCCATTTCTACTGTCTGGCAATGGAGGAGACCCTTCTAAATGAAAATATGCCCTGAAAATAACATTTCTACCTAAGATCTCTAAACAGGTCCTAATTCCTGGCCATAACATTTGGGAGGAGGAGGGGAGGAGGGTGCTGAGTGACGAATAACACAGCCACAATATTCCTCTTCCAAAGGCCTTCCAGAGGCTGTGAGATACAGGTAGTAAGACTGAGCAGTTCTAAGTTTGCTCACAACTATGTTGGTAGTGGGGAGAATGTATCTATATTGCAGGGAACAGAGATGGACTAAGACAACTTAATATACTCCAGTATCCATGCCAATTAGATTACTGAAAGTCAGAGCCCATATTTTATTTTATCTTCCTACCAGGTCCCAAAAGTTTACAGAAGAAAAAATGTAAAATTTAAAACAAAATACAGCTTGTAAATGAGAACCTGGAATTGGATCCTTGAGGAAAAACAACTGCTCATCACAAAAGTTTTGATAGGTCTGACAGACACATGTGATTTAATTCCTGTATATATCAGAACAATACACCTTTTATCTACATAAGATTTATTGACATCTTGCCTGCAAATGTCTGAGAAGGCAACCCCCCAAAAATAATTAAAAATGCAAAATCAAAAGTCCTAAATATATTCTTTTTTAGATCAAATAAAGGGTATTACTAACTTAATCCATGAAACAACAAGACTGGAGCTTGAAATAAATTATGTTGATTCAAGTAGACACATATTGCAAACCTGTCTTGCTTTCGTATACAAAGAAATTAATCTTTGTTATAATCTTGCATGGAACAATAAGGCAATAAAGTTATGTATTTAATTCGCGCATAATTCTTTTATGTAGAGCTTAGTTTCTAGATTCATGGCATTTGTGTTTTCAGCTTAAATTTAAAGACTATGTTGATCAAATCTACAGGTTGCCATTTTGCTTTAAACATTTTTTAAGCTATAATTTCATGCATTTTTAGAATTTTATTATGTCTACATTTTCCATTTAGCACATTTTTCTTTTTTATCCAGAACAAGTCAGTGTCAGGCATCACCTTACTACTGCCAGGTCTTCTCTTTTGTTTTTCTATTAATTATTTTCACTATCTCATTTCTTTCCTTTTCATTACATGTACTAATGTTAATAATTTAAAGGAACGGTGCAATGCTACAGTTATTAATGTACTGCTTTAGAATTTATAGTATTAATCTCTGAATAAGCATTTATTAAGGAATGGTGAAACAGTATACAAAAATGTATTTCTGTAAATATGCTTATACTCTTTTCTCTTTCCCCCTGTATTTGTGTACTAGGTGGTTGTGAATGCCCTTTTAGGAGCAATTCCATCCATCATGAACGTGCTTCTCGTTTGTCTTATATTCTGGCTAATTTTCAGCATCATGGGAGTAAATCTGTTTGCTGGGAAGTTCTACTACTGTGTTAACACCACAACTGATGAAAGGTTTGAAGTCGACCAAATCAACAATTTTAGTCAGTGCGAGGAACTCATAAAAAACAATGAAAGTGCCCGATGGAAAAACGTGAAAGTAAACTTTGATAATGTAGGATTTGGGTATCTTTCTTTACTTCAAGTAGTAAGTGATCACTCTTTATATACTTTTTCCTGTTTATGTGCAGTAGTCAAAAGCAGTTCTAGCAACAAAGAGACAAAACATTTACCTGATGATTTTTATCTGTGACTCAGTAGTACTGCTACACTGGTAATTGATTACTCTTTTCATCATAAGCAGCAAGTAGAGTCTACTATGACAAAGAATTTTTAGGGCATCTAATGACACATCTTCCTATTTATGGCTCCCTTAGTCCTTCAGCCCCTTTTAACTTTTAAAGTTTCTAGAAGTACCTAGGGATGATATTCAGGTATCTAAATATTTTAGTTTTCCAGTTTTTCCAGAAAAATAATCTCCATTGATGTGATTAAGTCACAAAGGATTCCAGATAATAGATCTCATCTCAGGTTTGTGGCTGCCACCAGTGCAGATCTGATCTAAAAAGCAATTTCTCATTCAGAAGAGAAATAAGAAAAGAAAAATAGCAATTAATACTATAATCTATGAAATATTTTCCTGATATTTCTGTGCATAAGGATCTCATGGAGTTTATTTAGCAAAAACTGAGGGAAGAAAGAAAATACATGCAGAAAGATACTATAAGATTATGCCTTCACTATCAAAAATTGTGTCCTCGCAACACTGTCTACCTTTCTATTTTGAAGTAGCTAACAATCTGACCCAGCTTTAATCAAGAAAATACTGGACTTTAACCTATGTTGTGTACCTTCAGTAACCTCTATATTTTTGGGTTTTTTTGAGGTTACTATATAAATCTGCAGTATCTTAGGTTTCATTTAAATTGCTTTTAAATAAGTTCCCAAATTTTATGTTATTTATACAAAATCTCAGTAAAACAAATCATTAACATGATGCAGTGGTATGGACATCATCCTGCACAAGGTCTAAAACAATAGTTCTGAGCGATGTGAACTGCCTCTCCCAGCTGATACAGCATCTTACCTGTGTGACTGATAAGTCTGAACATTTAAATTTCATTCTGATTACTTACTTTACTGTCACATCAGGAAAGAATGGAGAGAGACCAATAGTATTAAAGAAATAAAATACTGAACTGAAGACAATTTGTTTTTGATAACTAAAGACTTTAAATACTTATTTTCTTTGCCTTATTTATCAAGTCCACTCACCCAGGGAGGCAGAATGCTTCATTTCAGGTGTTCAGGAGAAACAAGACATCAACGAAACTCTTTCCAAGTAGTTTGGAACCCTGTTTCTAGTACTAACCTATTCTACTTTGGGACACAGGTAATTATTCCAGGTTTATTGCCTTCCTGGCTTCGTGGCCACAATCACCATCCCTCAGCTACTTGCAGTCATATCTATTTCAATGTCCTGGCTATGCATAGATTATTTCATCTTCTATTTATTGAAAAGACACAAATATTTCTTACATGAAGACTTAAATTCATAAATTACTGAATTTTTGGGGAGGCAAATTAGGAGAAATTTGCCAATTGTTCTTACATTTCCACGGGAAAAATTAATCTAGACCTACCACAGAGGGACCTATCTCTCATGGAGGACAAGGCTGTTTGTTTGTGCAGTATCTATATTGTAGAGATCTTGCAAGAACATGTAACCCTCACTTAATGATGGAGGACTTTTTGTGTGAGTAGAACATCCATGACAACAGCACTTAATTTTTCTGTACTGCTAAAATGCTTGTAAAAGCATCAAGGTCTTTTTGTTTGGCATACCAGGAAAAACAGGGGCATTTCTGTCATTGAACAAAACAGAAACTTGGCCCTGCATCTTTCAGTATTTGGTAAGTAAGCCAGTAGTAGTGATTTTGCAGTTACGGAATGATAAGAGCCCTAGGACCAAGAAAGAATAATATCAACTTGATTTTCAGTTAATGCATTAAAATGTGGAGAATCTATGTCTTTTCACCTTCAAGAAAACAAGGCCACAATTCATAACTGTTTGAGATTCTTACATTGCTTTCAATCAAAAAAGATACCGATAAGGTGATTTTCTATTTGATATATAAAGTTCTTTGGATCAAACTCTGGAACAAGACTCCAAAGCCATCAAGCCAAAACAAACATGAGACTTGAATAGGTATGTCATAGCCCTAGATTTCCTTACCCTTCCTAAAGAGCTTGCAGCAATAGAAAGAAAACTAGATGCTAAGGTATGACTCAATTAGAGGTATGCATTACTGTGTCAGAAATAAAGATAAAACTATTAAAAGTTTAGCATTTGGCCTAAAATTATACACTGATTATAAAACCATGTTTGCAAGTGGATATGCTGTTTGCCTAAAGTGAACGTTAATGGCCTTTCTACTGAAGTAATTTTGTTCTCCACCTTAACAACCTCAGGCACAGACTTCTACTAGTGCTGGACCTGAGAAAATAACCTCAGGGAGGTCAATGTCATTTTTCTAATAACCATCTCTGTGAAGAGCATCAATGCATGAATTACATGAAATACAATGATACAAGGCCAGCAGGCTAGAAAATAAATATAGAAAGCTTCCTCTTATTCCCCATTATTTCCATTCTCCATTCTGCCCTCTGGCTCATGCCCTTTGAGTCAGCCAAAGAATGCTGTAAATCCCTTCAGCTTTTCTGGGTTACAAGAATCACAAAGTAAATCCTTACTGTCTGTATCACTAATTGGAGTGAGTGCTAATGGAAGTTAGTACCATTTGCATGACAAAAAAATCAAAATGAAAACAAGCTAAAAAACCCTCAAACCAAGGCACTGAGGATGATACTATTCTGGGAAAGATATAAATGAGTCCTATGAAGAACTTTTTTTTTTTAAAATGTTTCTGGCAGTATATGTGTCTGGTCACCATAAAAAAAGGGGTTTTTTTAGAGTGATATGGGAAAGAAACATATATATTTCACACAGAAACACTCAAAAGCAGAGGGATAATTTCAGAAATAAGTCTTCTGGGCTCAAAAAATACACACATGTGATAGTAACTTTGTAAGCAAAAGTAAGTCTCTGACAAGCTATTTCTTGAGTTTACTTGGCCGTAATGGTGAATAACTTTCTTGAATGAGGGGCATAAGAACAGAACATTACCTAATTCTTGGTTGACATTTCTTGATTTTTTTCTTTCATGGGAGGAGTTTGTTTGGAAAATCTTTAGTATTACAGTGATGTTATAATTCTTTCTGACCAAAAGTACAGAACAATACATGTCATTGCTAAAACGAAGTTTGTTGATTGGACTGTTTTCCAGAATTCTGAAATAATCTGGATATTAAATAATTATTCATATCATCAGTCACATAAGTACACATATCTCCTATAAGAATTTTTTTCTTCTATAATACAGCATAGGTCATGTTGATTTATGTGGATCTTCAAGCTTCTTTTTTCATTTCTTGGTCTGAACTTGCTTGAGTATCTCTCTGTCCTTAAAGAGAATCATCAAAGCAGAGACAGATCTGCTGGAGAAATTCCTTTCACAATTGTCATGCACCAATGAGTGAAGAGGAAGAGGTTGGTGTACACAAAGAGATGTGGCATCTGCCCTGATAATTTTATGGCCTTATGCCTTTTAACTTGAACCTAGTATTTGGATTCCTTGGTAAGTAAATCTCCCAGAAGCCTGTTTTTATCCTGCTAGTAAGGGTATACCCCACTTACCAGGATAAAATGTGGCAAACCACTGGGTCTCAAAGCACAGTATTATATTCTTGTTACTAATATCAGTAAGAAAACACATCTCTTGAAGTGTATGGTAAAAAAATCAGAAGCTTAATTCTAAGGCTGAAAGTTCATGATACTTTCAAAGTTCCAGCAGGTTAGTATTTTAAACACAAGATGCTATTGTATCTCCAAAAAGGAATGTTAATCTTCGTGGTGATTATTTCTGGTAAAGAAATTGAGTGGTAAAACTCCAGCATGACTTACAGCTTCATTAGAAATTATTTATCGGGGGAAAAAAGAAATCTATGGTTTTTTACCAATAATAAAAGAGATGGGGGATTTTTGTTCTGTTGTTTTCTCTAACTACATTTGAATCTGCATTTGAATATGTGTCATTGAAATTTCCTTGGAGGGAAGAGAAAACATTTGGAACAGATGCTGACTTCAGTTATACTGCTGTAATCTTTGAAATCAGTTAATTACTCCTGATTTAGTGTCACTGAGAATATACAATATTTTTTATATGGTAATATGCAAAATGGAAATTAATAATTTGATCTCTTTGTCATTTTCTGTGTTATTTTCTTCCAGGATAAAAAAATACACAAATGATACCTTATTTCTCATAAAGAGAACACATTGCAGATAAATATAAGCAGGTCTATGAATCTATAGTAGAAACAATGGTTTCACTGAATGGGATGCCTCGACTCTCTTCCTTAATTTCTTCAAAAATTGTAATATCTTAGAGTTTTATGAAACTCATTGTGGAAATCACAAGACAGTGATATGTTATATTTCTGTTTTTTCACCCCACACTCTTTTCAAGTTTCCTTTTTAACAACAGCAACAATAATAATACAGCTTAGTTCTGCAGCTCTATTTCCTATCACTAGTTGAAAGGGTACTGTCTGTTTATAGTGCAGTAATTTAGTGATGATGGTGAAGCTTAATATTTTAAAATTAGTTTATCTTTTTTCATTGACACTACTCAGTCTAGGCTACACCAATAAATTTGCAAAAACCCCAATAATTATTCTGTTTGGCTTGGAGGATGATATGCAAAGATCATCATGTGTCTGAATCTGAAGCAGCAGCCCACGCTTTACACAAGTGCCACTCTATCATTTGCAACATCTTTCTGAAGTAAAAATATGAGCATTATTTTCACATAGTGTTTCAGACTGAAGTGCTGATTTCAAGTCATGACATTCCAAAGTATGCAAATAGTGTACCAAGAGAGAAACAAAAGTAGCACTGTAAGACATGAAGTGATCATCTTCTTCTATTTAGACCTTGTTAGATGAAAGACTGAGTCCTGTTTTGGTTGCCATTGCAAGAGATGAACTAGTGTAATAGAGCTCAGAAGAAAATAAGGAGAGTGATCAGAGTTCTGGAAAACAGGAGTTGCATGGGAAGATTGAAGGAACAGTGATCACCACCTAAAAAAGAAAGACGTCAACATTCAATTTGCAAAAGTAAAAGATGCTGCTTGAAGGTGATTACTGCAGTTCTCCAGATACATAATGGCTATGATAAGTGAGTCTTACATGGCAACAGGAGGATGTAAGTATTAGGAAATAGTAAAAGGAAGTGCCAGAATACATATTTTTAATAAGGTTGTGGAGTATTCACCATTAAAAACCTTCGAGAACAAGTTAAACTTATATTAGTAATTACATAAGTAGACCTTATCTACCACTCCTAATCCCTTGCAGTCCAAGTATTCCACGAGGACTTTAAATTCTTCAGCTGACTTCTACTTTTTTCAGATTTATTCTTGATCTATTGGTCCTCTGATACTACATTTTGATTTCACCATCATACTGTTAATTGCCTGAGCTTCATATTTTCTGTGTTGAGCCCAAGATGTGAAAGTTGCTGCACGTTGGATCTAAGGATAATCATGTTCTTTTCAGTATTCCACTGTTTCAAAATGAAACCTTTCCTTTAAGAAAATAATTCCTTCTCATTTTAAGTTCACTTGGGGATGATGCCAAACTGCTCTGTATCGTGCATAAAAAA
>LXPA01096240.1:34642-45867 GCA_001655095.1 Phylloscopus trochiloides viridanus | reverse complement strand
ACAGAACTTTAATATACAACACAAACATCATATACTCACTGTAGGACACAGACACTCCACATCCTCCTCACTTAAAAGAAAAAAGAAAAGGGGAGAACTCAACCCCCCCTACATCATCCAGACAAAATAGTTCCCTAAACTGGGTAGTTCCATGCCTGTTCTATCCTGAAATCTAAATTCTACTAAATTAGTAAGCAGATTGAATACACAGGCACTGGAAATAGAGTGCACTTTCTGCACTAATATTTCAACACATTTTGTCTTCAGGTAGTATATATGATTTCAGGCTGCTCACGGTGTCAATTCAGGACTTCAATTTCTTAATGCTGATGCCCCACATGCAGCCCATAAGGAGGAAATATTTCCAATTCATCAATCCCATTAAAGTATTTCAGCAAACTGAAACTCTTGATATTTATAGGTCCTGCTCTTAGTTTTTTGGGGGAGTTTGTTTTGGTTTTTTTACTTAATTGGGTAAATAAAGTCTCATTCCACATAATAAATAATTTTCTCCAGTTTTATGTGAGTGTAGCAGACAGTAAATGTATCTTGATCTACTGTCCTCCTGAAAAAGAAAACAATACCCATCTCACAGTGAAAATGGAGCTGGCAAATCTGGGGTAAGAGAGGAAGGACACTATACAGAAAAGATGATGCTCGTTCTCTTCTGGTTTGACAGAACTGAGATTGTGGATGAGGGTGGCTAAGAAGAAACACTGGCTAAGAAAATGTGAGATTTTTGAGAAAATGTGTGAGTGCACTTTCCCTCTCATACTTCCATTAGAAAATAATTTCCTGGAGAAGATAGAAACATTGGTAATGTTGATGACATTACCAGCATCTTAGCTACTTCAGGTTATCTTTGAGTTTGGTGAGTCTTCCTTTATTTTCAGTGAAATGTAACTACTGTTTAAATACAAATGCTGTGAATTATTTGGCTCATAGCATCTGATTATTTTTCTGATTATTTTTCTTCATGGGCAGAAAAAGGTAAAACACCTGTGCTTTTACATGATAACAAGCACTAAGGTCTAACTGAGTATTCAAAAAATAATAGCTAAATTCCAACAGTAAAATTAGAATTACCTTACAGAATATCTTTGCATTTACCTGGATACAGCAGTATTTTTTGTTTGCAAAATATTAATTTTCACTTTCAAATGCCTCTGTTGTGAGTCTAGCTCAGTAGAACTGCCTTATCCAGTGGGGAATCCAGTTAGCATTGGTAATATTGCTAAGTAGAACTATTTCAAGCCATGACCAAACCGAGCAGTAATTTCAGATCTACACTCAAATGTTGCTTTTCCATGCAACAGCCCACACAAGGGATCTTGGAAGGGAACTGAACAGGCCCATGGTGGATGCCAGTGAGATGGGTGGGCATGGTGCAGAGAGGATGACAGTAGAAATCTGTTTTTCCTCAGTTTTCACACACACTCTTCTCAAGTGCTATTTTTCAAAAGAATTTTTAACTAATGCTTAACTCAGGGCCATAATCTCAAGGTAGATGAGTGTAATGTGATTGTATTTGTGATGTATTGATAAGAGTTAGTAGAAGTGTTTTATAAACATTTCTGAGAGAGAAAATTTTACAGCTAGACTTTATTAGTAATTCACTGGTATATAGTTACTTTTAAAGAATGGTTAGATTTAATTTGTGAACAAGTAAAAAGACTGAAAAGGAGAAAAATTTATTTGTGTCAAGATTGTCATCTCCAAAGTAACTGTAAGCAGATGTAGAAAGTTTCACAGACTACCACACAGGGAAATCAGTGATTTTCAAACAAATAGGAATTTATTAATTTTACAGTGCTTTAAGAAAAGCAAAAGAAGGTATCACCGAGCTTTTCATGAAACCCTGAGCTGTGTCTTCAGCCCACAGTAATTTAATTCTTGTATTCAAAATGACCACAGTCTGATTTTACTTTCAGGGGAACCTAATCTACTTTTTAAGCTGTCTGACTGCCATTGGTAAGTACAGTTTTAGCTGCAAAATCCTCAAAGTCTGCCTGCATAGTAGGTGCCAGCCATCTAGTATTGTATCCATGAGGCTGGAAGTGAGCATGCCAAATAGCTTTTGGTCCATCTGTGTAAGGAACAACAAGGAAGTTGTTGAAACCAATACAAGGAGGTGACAGAGTATTTTTCAGTGGAATAGTGTTTATGTGGGAGAGAACTACAGCAGAGAGGATGCAGATGAAAACAATGTGACCAAAAATGGAACAATATGGTGAATTGAAAAGCTGCATGTAAGGTGATTTTAAAAGATTTTTAAAAAGCAAAATTATGATAAGGAAACAAAAGGTAGGATTTTTATCACAGATATTAGGACTGTGACAGAGCTTGTGTTTCAGGAGGTTGCAGAGCACAAGAGTGATGTCTTCTATGACTTTGAGGCTGAGAGAGATTCGAGGAAGATGCTCTCAGCATCCTGTCACATCTCTGCTGTACAAGTTGTCATAAGGATACTTCAGGTACCTCTAAACAGTCCAGCTTGAGTATCCAAAGCAAACTAGCCAAGGCAGAAGGAATCTCCACACCACTGCTTCTTTATGATGTATTATTATTCAATGACAAATGTTACTTTTTGTAATTGCTACAAAATTTATACTATTATTGCTGCTATATTACTGACAAATATCTGATGAAAAATAGGAGAAGCTAAAAGCACAGGAACAGATAATTTTTAATCAGAAATTGTCATGAACGAAGATGTCTTCTGAAAGCAATCATAATCACCGTGAAAGAGGCCAAAGATCTATGCACTGTTGTCATAATTTTACAAGACTCTGTACAAATTATTCCACTTACAAGTTAGGCTTTTGATTAGAGGTGTTGGTGTGTTCAACTCTTAGTTTTGCAATACCTAGCCAATACAAACTTTCATTTTTCAATTATTGTCTTCTATTCTACGACTTGTGGGAATTATATTCACCAATTTATATTAATTCTTACTCCAGAAAATACACACTCCTTTAAATTTGTTGAATTAGGTCCTCGTTGAGCAGAGCTGAAGAAGGCAGAGTAGCCTCTACAAAACAAGGGGGACACAGCAAAAGGGATTCGAAGAAGGTGAAAGCAGTAAAGGAAATTCAGGAAGAGGATTTTTTTTAAGGAAACCCTTTAGAGTAAAGATAAGTGATGAAGAGCTCAAGGAACAGAAATGAAACACCTGAAGTGAGCAGGGCCAGTGAGAATGGAAGACATTAAGCACTGTGGGAAGAAAACTCACATCATTAGAACGAGGCATTTACTCTCTCCTTATCCGAACGACAGAAGCAAGACAATCTGCTGTTTGTGTTGTAAAAGTGTTTGCAGTGGGAAGTGTGGTATATGCACACAGAAAGAACATCTGTTCGAGGAAGGCTCTTGCAAATATAAAGCTGCAATAATGGGGTAGAAACATCTGCACAGCTTATAGCAGGGCCACCAGTAGTGCTCTTAGGTGGGGGAGGGTGCGATACATGCCACATGAAGGAGAAGAATGAGGCAGCTTTTTGTATATATCCATGCAAAGGTAAGTTGCCTGTAGACAAACTGCGGTGTTCAGTGTTACAGAATGCTGCTGTGGGAATGCTGTAAGGCCTGAAAAACACTTCATTGTCCTTTCACTTATTCATTAAAAGGACAGCTTGCCCCTGCTCAGATGTAGTCATAGGATGACTCAAGGACTTTAAATTAAGGCCCAGCGTAAAGGTTTTCCTCTGCACACCTACAAGACCTGCAAGATTTTATGGCATAATTCTGTTAGCAGAACATCAAGAAATTCAGAGAGCAAGTGGAGCCAAATGGAGTGCTGACTGGAAGCTCTCTGGCAATGGTATTGGTGCAGTCCCATTGCAGGAGAATATGCCCAGGCATAGTTCCCTGCTATGGCTGTGCAGCAGCTGGTACCTGAAGGACTCATTCCTGGTTGTTTGGGATATCACTTCACCACAGACATTGGAGGGCAAATATGATTATATGATTTGGTGCCCTTTGCCTCTGTTCCTTTCTGTTGTAAATACAGTTTCACATACCTGAATAGAGTAACTTTGGTTGTGTATGGAATTTATAATGAGAAAAAGGGAGAAAATCTACAGCTCATTCACAATACACAACCTTCAAAGGATGGTGTTTGGCAGCATCATGGCTGAATCTTACCAAGGCACTCTTACATGCTTCACACATGTAGCATATGCTCCTTTACAACTTTCCTCCTTCACACTTTGTGACTTCAAAGCTGGTCCAGAGAGTTTTACAGCAGTTTTACAATTTTTATTCCCTCAGTACTGGACTCTGACAATTTGGATCTCAGATATATATAAATGCATGGCTTTATCTCCAGACAATGAGCCCTTTTACCAGTGTCTAGGGCTTGAAGTGCATGTTTTGAAAATTTTAACTTGAATGTAGATAGATCAGATCTAAATACAGGAAATATCTGTGAATATGGTATCGTGAATGGCTGCTTCTGGTTTTCTTGGCATTTCACTACCTTAAGTGGAGTTCTTTTCCATGTGCAATATAAGGGATGAGAGAGTGTATCTGATGATTAGGCTGTGTTGAGCAGCCACTTTTATGGCAAAAGTCTTTTGCTGGCAATGGAAATGTATCAGCAGGTGATGGTTGAAGACTTTGGTCTGTGTTAAGCTTAAGAGATGATTTTTAGAACATGCAAACGGCTGTACATAATGCTGGATATCCTAATGTTTGCAGACAAATGAAGTTTTCATTCATTTTTTCTCTTCTTTAATGTTTTGCAAAAACAGTTAACAAATACTATTCTCAGAAATGTGAGCAGAGTTACCTAATTAGGTGCAAAAGATGAGTGTATTTTGTTTTACTGGAATTTGCAGGAATAAGAGATATATGCTATTTGCAAAACAAGACAAAGATTATTATGTGTAACACAACCTAGATGAGGAATCCAGATGCCAAGACTGGGTTCCACTTTCCCACGACTCCCAGGGTAAGTCACGGAAAAAGTGATGCCTCCATACAGAAGATGAATTTGGGAGCTCTTTGAGAGCCTGTGCCTCTTCTGTGGCCATGTGAGGCACCAAGCCTGCCAACTTCACTATTTGATTGATATGAATCCTCTCCCTTTCCTGAACTGGTGAAATCCTACTTCAGAACAGGGCTTTGGCACTTTTGTCTTTTGTGTATTCCTCTTTAGGCATCTGAGTAACTCTGGGCAAGGTTGAAAGTTGCTACGTGTATCTAAAAGCAGTGGCATACTTCAGTGTTTGGAAAAAATACATGGGGAAAGTTCTTCTGCTTTCTAAGCTTAAACATCATGACTGTTTTTTTTCTTCATTTTGATTTGGGGTTTTTTTGTGGTAGACATCAAACAGTTAAAGTAAAAATGTTATTTCCACTTTGGCATATTCCTGATTATTGCTTAAAAAAACTTGTTCTTTTCCTTTTAAAACAGATGCTTAGCTCCACTGGTTCTGGAGAGCATGTAAATGATACTCACCTTGGGAGACAAGAACTTGACCTTGAAATCAGACACCCTTTCCAGAACAACCATGTGCTTTCTGGCTCTGGAACACTGCATTGCATCATGCGGTGCAGAAGAATTGTTATAAAGGTGATGGTTAGCAAATCGAAAACACTTTGTGAAAAATGCCTTTTGGTGGGGAGGGGAGTTGTTAATTTTTAACATCAGGATGACCACACATGTGGTCAAAATCCAGATGGAAAAGAGAGTGAAAGACTGTCGTATGGAAAATACATCTTTAACAGGGGCTGTGTATGAGAGGAAGAAGTTTGGTCCCTGTTGTCCATATTACTGTATGTTAGAAGGATGCCAATCTTCCACATACTTTTGGAGCAAAAAAATACCCTATTTTTTCTCCTGAGGAGTGAGAAATGTTTTGGATTTTCTGCACTGCAGAAAAGAGAAAAATCTGAAAATCTCACAACATGTCACTAGACAGGAAAACAATTTCCTTCCTAATTCTAATGACTTACCATTTTTCACAGAAAATAATGCCAGTAACATGTTAGGGTTTTCAAATAAGATGGAAAAGAGTAGTTTCATCACTGATGTTATGGCGTAGGTAGAAGAGAATTTTAAAGCTGAAAAATATCAGCCCTCAGGTCAGAAGGGGCTTTTTCCCTGATCTTCCTTTTCATTCATTTTTACACAGCATTTATCTCCAGCCATAGAAAAGGTTATTACCAGGCTTCTAGATACTGGCCATATAAAAATGGCAATATTAAGCAGTGTCAGGTGAGATAGGGAGGAGCAATGACTGTGGTATTTTTCTAGATGATTTTGGCTGCAGTGCTGTCATGCTGTTTTGTGAAGGCAGAAGCAGAAGAATGGCATGCTGAAAGGAGCAGTACAGACACACTGGAAGTAGCCAGGCCAATTAACACCAATCATCACAGATGCCATTAGCTTCTGGAAAAGAAACGTTAACCCCACAGATCTATTATTGCCTCCAGTGTCCTGCAGAGGGGGGTGAGGGTGAACATGTAGCTAGCTACTTGGGATCTCATGGCAAATATAAAGAGCTGCCAGTGGCCAAATAATGTGCTCCTAGAAAAAGGCATGGTCCATTATCCCTGCTGAAAACAGAGTGACAAATTACTGTAAAAGTACTGTACTACAGCTGAAAGAAGCCAATAATTTCACGAATTTTACAGGTACAGCCAACCATAACAGTATGTTCTAGTACTACCCTCTGCATGCTACAGTGCTTTACACTATAGTTCTTTTTACAGTGCTCACAATATAACCCTGTCCTTTCTTAGAAACATCCTTCAAGTCAGGATACTGAGAAAGTACATCTGCTTTATCCTGGCAGACAAATAACACTAGGTTTAAGAGACTCTGCTATAACTTGCATGCTTATTACCATGATCCAATTCTGATTTCATCTCTGTTGATCATATTTTGGTGTGCATCTGGTGAATAAGAAAGATGTTACTACTGATTTGTACTAGAATTGAGCCTCAAATATCTTCTGTGATGATTAATCTCTTCAGACTGTTTTCTGCATTTCATCCGTGGCCTGACCAACTCATGCTGTTTCTTGAGTACTGGTACAACATTCAGTACACTGGGTATGAACATATGCCTTACCCAAAATATAATAGTAACCTTGAAAATACAATAATATCTGGAGTTGAATGCCAAATGCATTTGGTAGTGCACAGATGCACTGGAAAAGAGAAGTGAAAAGAAGGGAGATACCTGGAAAACGTTATGAAATGACATAAGCAGGAGGTACAGTACTTGATGTGCTTCAATTTTGGATGTGGAAAACATTGGATGCACAATGATGGTCAAAGGAGTGAAAAAACAGCAGGCAAAAGCCAGTTCAATCAAAAATCTCAGGGTTGCTTTTACTTAAATAGAGTGTATGCTGCTTCATCACAGATCACTGCTAGACAGTCCTTTGTTAGTGAGAAGAAATTTAGCAATAAGATCCAGTTTGCAATCAGTGACTCCTTTTTGGAAAAAACATTTGCTGAAGGATGAAGGTCTTTTCTATAGGGAACCTGTCTAGGAAGGGATAATTTTTGCTCTGAACTTACCTGAGGCAATTCTTTTGAAACAAACTAGCTTTGTTAGCGCTTGTTCTGTGATTTGTAGAGAGAAGACCTTCAGTACTGTGCAGTTGGTTTATAAATATTTTGAAAAGTGAAAGATTAAATGATTGATTGGTGTCAACAATATCTACATAGCAGTGTAAATACAGTCTGTGATTCTTCTGTATAGCATCTTCTGAACTTGGGATCTTAGTATTTCATAAATACTGATTCTGATTTCTGTCTGCCCCAAAGGCTTTATTGATGGTATGAAAGGAAAAACATACATTAAAAAAAAAGTATACACGTGCAAATCAGACTTGTCCCATTGACCTGTGTTAAACAGGGTAATCACTCCCTTTTTTGCAAAGTAAACTCGTGAACAAAGGCAATGCAGAAGACATGGGTAGCACAGTAGGGAGCACAAACTGTTTTCTTCCAGTCTATCCAATTTTTTACCTAACCACAATTAATTGCCTGTTGTCAACAGTGGTTCTGAGGCCATAGAAATAGATCTATGTTAGAACTGGGTTTGATCATGCTAATACAGTGGTTATTAAATGATGTCTCTCTGCTCCAGTCTGTCCTACGCCTGGGATAATTCTTAACTTTGTTTTGTTTACTGGTTGCATTTTTGATGACAGCAGTTTTTATAATTCTTTGATCTATCATCATCAGAGGAGAAAGCAGGCTATAATGTTAACTGCTGGTATCAACACAAAGAGACAGGACAGGACTGTAATTGTTGGAATTGTCATTCAGATGTGTGTGACTTGATCCAATAAACGTAGGTTTCTGGCACCTTTGTGAGTGATGCTTTTACAACAGACTGCTGCTTGAGCTTGTCTTGCAAGGATTCCTGGCACCAGGAAGAGCTACTTCTTTCAGGTTCTCCCCCTTCTCTCTCTTCCCTAAAAGGACAGTCTGCATAAGTCTCTCATATGATCAGGTGGATTTAATACCATGAAATAGAAAAATAAGAAGGGGCTACCTCTAAGAACGCTTTTCTTCTGCCACACTTTAACTGCTACTAACATAACAGACAGCTAGGAGACAAAAAACTCAAGAAACCTAAGTAAAAAACCAAAAGTGGGCATCTATGTTGCTCCTTTACCTTTATTGCACTGGCAATTTTTCCAGTATCAGACAAAGGGTACACATATAGCAGAAAAATGCAGACAGGCTAAATACAAACTTTCAGAAGTTGGCTAAAGAACAATACTCTTTCTGTCCTGAGAAATGGAGTAATCCAGTAAAATCTTACCACTGGTTCAAAGCATGAAACAGAGTTGAAGATGTAAAAAGACTCTCAGTGGATTAAACCAAATCCACAATGGCAGCCAAGCATACCAGCTATAAATGTTCTCACTGAGCCTGCGGACACGGGTGCTCTCCGAGTCTCAAGTGATAAAGCACTTATACATTTGGCTTTGGGCCAAAAGATTTGGAGATCTGAGGCAAAACTGATCACTTTAGGAGAGAGTCTGCTATGGGCAATTAAAGGCAGATTATTGGATTAAGATTTGATGCAAATTTGAAGTCCTTCCTTTTCTTTCCAGATTTATTTTATTTTTCTTGTCTTCTTTGTCTCTGGGTAACTATAATTGAATGCGTCTTTAAACTGTAAATTGTAATTTTGCTGTCAGCAGTGGAGCTTTAATTTCAGATGTTTATTAGAAAATTTCTCTATGAGCCTCTGAGTTTTGTTAGCTGGAGGGACTTGAATCAATTGTATAGCCTCCCCCACACAGTCGTGGACAGTTTATCACGTTTTGGTGCTTTGAATGCTTTATTTTCTAGTGTGAGAAGAAGAGATAATCTCTGTCCCAACCCATACTCCCCTATTCTTTGCTGTAGTCATGTTCCTCTGCACATATTTGTTTTTAGACAAAAGGGTAGAGTCCCATCAAGGTTCCTTCTCTGGGAATGTGGCTCTGGTCCACATTTATGGCCATAGAGAATCCACTGTGATATTGTCTTTAGAACTGCAGCTAGAAGGGAAGGTTTCCTCTTATGTAGATGAACAAATGCATCTCTAGTCAGCAGTGTTGCTCTCATGAGTTGCTACTGAAAAATATGACTAGAGTAAATGAATGCAGAAAAATGGAGGCAAAACAGTCAGAAGGAGAAGTCAGTTTAATTTATGAGCCCCCATGGCTTCTTCAAAGGAAATATACACCCTCTTGCAAAATAAAAAAGGGGATGGAGAATAAAAGCAGCAGCTGAGGATTCTTGGAGTGCAGGAGAATCCTCAGCTGCCATGGAAATAATGAGGACGGCACCAGCTGTTCCCAGTTGGTCCCACACACTTTGGGGGCACTGTTGAAGGCCAGCTGGTGCACACTGCTCAGGTGATGCTGTTGGTGAGGTATAAATGGTGTGTGCTCAAATCCCCAAGGAAAGGTTTAAAATGTGTTTAAAGATCATCATGGTAACGTGGAACAGCTTCTTTTCTGCGTCACTCAGTTTTGTTTTGTAAAACATGCTCTGACACCATGAATATGTGTCTGTGGTGAGTAACTGAACAATCTTACTGCTGCATCTGTGCCTTTTCCTCCTGCTCTCTACCCACTGCTCTATGCCTTCACTGCTCCATGTCCAGGGTGCTTGTAAGCTCTTTGGTAACTGGGGTTTGTGTCTGTAATGTCAGGTGACTCATATATTTTTGCATCAATAATCTGAAAATAAACAGCTATTGAGACAGTAAATGAGAGGCTGAATGGGACCATGTCACCATTAGACAATTTTTGGGGGATTAGACCTTTCTTTCTGAACTTGTTTGAAAAAACTTGGCATGATGTGTTTTATCCTGGCTAAAGATGGATAGTTAAGGAAGTTTTTACTTTCCTAATCCTCTTTCACAGTGCACCACGGGCTTTTATTGTGTAATGTTGTTCTACCTTGTGGAGTCTCATTGCTTAAATAGCTGTAGTTACTCAAGCAACAACAAAGCTGTGTGTCTGCAGTGTACCTCTGCCCCTTTACCCATTGTGCTACTTGCAAGAGACAGCAGAACCAAGCAAACCTTTCATATCTGCCTGAAGAATGGGGCCTACTTAAACGCTGTGCTGCAACATCTTAGTTATATGATGGCATTATGCTGCTGTCAGTCATTCCATGTGGAGCTCTAGTATTGCTCACTCTCACTCTCTCAGTCCTTCTCGCTTCACTCTAATTGAACCCCTTATAATTAAGATAAATTCTGAGCAATCAAACCTGGAATGTGGATGAACAGTCCCTTGTGCAATCCCAAAAGTTCAGCTTTAGGAGGTTACTTCACTACGCTGTAAATCATTATCCCAGTTTAACTACAGCATGTGGGACTGAGAGTTCTTGGAAAAGCTTGCTACAGCAACTTCATTTATGAAGATAACTCAGTAGGAAAGGTCCTCTATTTACAACTACATGATTTTATAGGGCAAACTGGATTCTTTAATGTTAGTAACTTAACAATCAGTGAGAGACAGTCCCGTGCATACACCCTACAGTTCATTAGCAGAAAATGAGGTGTGACTCCTGAAGATGGATTTTCAGTATCTGTTTAGTCACACCAGCATTTCAAGATAGAGGGGGACACACAGCGTACTTTACTTAGCTTGAGGTACAGCCCTCTACTGATGAGTAACAAGGCTATGATGCAGAGGTGCTATGAGTCAGAGAAATACTCAGTGTATGATGGGGAGAAAGATGAAACAAAG
>LXPA01096240.1:14017-34630 GCA_001655095.1 Phylloscopus trochiloides viridanus | reverse complement strand
AAAAAAAAAAAAAAAAAAGAGAATACACTAGTTCTCATAATAAAGACCAGAACACTCATGTGGTTTAATGGTCATGAAACGAGAGGTATTTGGACCAGGACCATGATTGCAGCTTCAGACAGCTCCCAAAGCTTGCCCAGAGCTGAGGCAAGCAGAAAGAATGATGTAGTTTCCTACAGGGTTCACCAGGTTTCTGTATTTATTGGTTCTTTCCAATCAAGATTCATTTATGCGTATTTTCTATTGTTGGGCCATACATAATGTTTTGTGACCTTAGATCCTAGACCCCTGTGACTGTTTGGATCACTCTTCAGACTTACTTCCAGTTTATATTTTTGGGAATATTTTGTGCTTAGCTTGATCCTGATTTGGTGTTACAACATGACTGATAACTTCTGAGGTATCCCCCAGTTTAGCCATAACTTCACTGGACTGTGTTTTGAGTGAGTGTAGACAATTTCTAGGTTTATGTGAAAACCCTATCAGATCATATCAGAAAATTGTAATGAATATCAGCTTGCCCTAATTGTGACAACTGCCTGAGGCAAGACTTATGGGGGGCTCAGAGACTGAGATATTGCAATGTTTATGGCTGCTTCTAAGACTGCTCTTCAGAAACAATTTACAAAGTCACATACTGATTGACTACGCTGGTAGAACTGCAAAGTGAAAGAATGAGTGGGTTTTTTATTCCTTTTCAAATCATCTAGGGTTTGAATTTGTTTATTAGGATGCCTTGCAATCACAAATACCATGTGAAATGTTTGTAGACATCTTGTATTCCATGGCAGTTCAAGGGGAATGACCAAATATGCTTTTACCTCCACATTTGCTATCTTTCACTCATGGATCCAGCCTTAAGCTTCATGATAAAGCAGCTAAGTCATACACAGATGTGCTTGACAAAGTGGTTTAAAGACCAGATAGAAAAGCAAATTTCAAGTCTGAAGAAAGCACAAAGGCTTGTTCCAACAGTCCAAGCAGAATATGGAAAGAGAGAAGCTTTGTTCAGGTTAGACTTCCCTGGAACATCTTGCTTCACTGTAAAGGAATTTGTGTATATTTTGTACACTGTATGTGGGGAATCTCCACATACAGCATAGGACCAAGTAGTTTGACATCCTTAGGACCATTTTTTCTTTCCCTTCATAGGCCATCTTGATCTTCATAGGCCATGTGATCTTTGTCCTAGGTTATTTTTGATCTTCATAAAATGAAAAACCCACAAAAACAACAAAACAACTGTTGATTTTGTTGCATTAAAATGTTACCACGAAATAATAAGATAGAATCTGAAATCATGGCCAAGAAATAACCTTTAGTGCACAAAATCTCTTATTACGTTCTCTGACACTATTTAGTTTTAAGTTGCCTGAGCTGGGGCCCTTCACATGTATGAAGTATTTTATGAAGGTTGTGATTCACCCCTGTACAGAAGGCTAGTAGAAGCTAAAGACAGTCAAATACCTCTCAAACTCTCAAAATGGCTCTTACATTGTATTCCACTCTGGGGGAGGAAACAAATGGATTGTTTTAAATATATCGCCCTGTCTGAGATCTCTTTCTTCTGTATGCCAATGCTGAAATAAAACCTGATTTATCTTATTAGATAGGAATTTATATCTTGCCACATGTATTTCTGAAAACCATTTTTCCTCCTGGTTTGGGACCCGGTTCTCTGAAGTGCTGAGCCTCTGCAAAGGGGTGCTGAGTACCTTGCATCCTGCTGAAGTTCAAGGGGGGGTGAACTCACTCAGCATTTCCGTGATTAGGCACTTTGTGACTGTGTTAAAGCTTTTCTATCAGAAAGAATTGCTCTTTTCATGGCATTTATTACATGTCTCCTTGAGTGTCCTTTGCAGACTCTTTCTGCCATCTTTCTGTAATACAAGGAAATTTGATCCTGGAGTTATGGTGACAAACCTTTTCAAGCTACTGCAGCTTTTCTTATCACCAAAAACCATCAGTAGAATTACAGCTCTCTATTATTTTGGTGCTTTTTTTATATATCCTATGATACATGGGCTTCAAAGCTCAAGTGCATATCACTGCTCAGAGACATAGAAGATGGCTTTCACATTAAAATCTCTTTGAAGAAGGGAGTAAAAGGGGGAGGGAACACCTAATTAAGTAATTACCTGGTTGTCTCAGTTTATTGAGATATAAGTAATACCTCATTAACAAAAATGCAGTTCTGGGTGACTGGTAAATAACCACCTAGAAAGCTCTTTGCAATGGTAGCAGCAAAACTACTGCGAATTTTCACTGGTGCCTGCTCTGCAGTCCTTCTCTCTTTGTCCTTCTTCTTCCAGCCAGGCACTTCTTCCTTCTCCACTTATATTTCTACCCTGGGCTTGCGTGTCTGGAAATCTGTTATGTTGTTGGCTGGTGGGTTTGCATGGGGCCAACTCCATGTTTTTAAGGTGAACTGCCACAGCTCAAGTTGATAACGGTTGAGGATTTGAGCCTTTATATATGTCTTAATCCCTTATGCCAAACCAATTTGGGCAAGAATATAAACTGAATTATAGATGTATACCCTTCCTTTTTAAGTAAGACTTGTTAGTGAGAATTTTCATTATTATTCTCCCTTTAGCTTGCTGGTGTAACTCCTGTGTGTGTTCAGAACACACAGCTGTGAGGCTTTTAACTTCTGCACATTAGCATCTCAATTTGGAAAAGTAAGAGTGGCCTGAGTGGAAAGGGCTTCTAGACCAGTTTGAAATAGAAATGGCTGATGAGATAAATTAGGACTAGTTAAGAGGCTTTTTTGCCTTAGCTGCACCAGTTACAAAGTTTTATTCAAAACTGAGATAAAGCATATTGGCTGATGCACCCTTGATGGAAAACCCTCCATAGATTCTTTCTTCATAAGCATCATCACCAAGACTGTATTTCTAAAGTCCAGGAGGATATTTGGGCAGAGCCCCTAGTCAAGCTGCAGAGTCGTGCCAGATGTCACCCCTTGTCTTTTATTGTTACTGATAGGTGTGAAGGAAAAAGTCTGCCCTTTGAATTCTGGGTTCAACAGGCTAGCTGAGTACGTTGGGTTGAGTATTACAGGGCTGGATGTGTTGAGTATTGCAGGACTGTACTTTGGACAGTTTTCCTGGGAATGTGTAAGGGAAGAAGAAAACCCATATCTCTAATCCTCTCCCACAGCTGGCCATACGAACTGTACCGTACATACTGTATGGTTTTTCTCACACAGCTTTAGGTTGGAGGTGTACCAGCCAGGTCCTGACCCATGTGACTAACCTGGCTGCTGGCTGCTTTTTGCTGCCAGCAGCCTCCAGGGACAGATCTGGCCACTACAAAGGGTCAGTTTAACTTTGGAAATGTGCCCCTTTCTGGCACGCCTCACTGCCTCTGTGTGAGCTTTGGGTTTCTCAGTCCATGAACTGCCTCAGCTTGCTCCAGGCCATCCACTGTATCCCTTTGATGCTGATGGGTATGCATGTTTTGGGGGAGTGAGGAGGAGGGACTGAATGGCATCAGGATGGAAAATCAGATCAGGGCTTCAGATTAATGATAATCAATTTGATTTTAAAGTTTAAATTTATATTTCCTACTGGTGGTGTAAGCTGCTCTTCTATTGATGCTTCTTTGCACATTAATTCTTCTGTCCTTCACTACTCCAAAGTTTCCTGTCTATAAAATTTCTATGGTCCATTCATACAGAAATCAAAGTATATGCTTCTATTTGCAAGCAACCCTGACCTGATCTGTTTTTATAGAGGTTGGGTACACAGTGTGTTTGACAACACGAGGGAAGAAAGACAGCTTGGATGAAAAAAGTTGGATATATTAAAAAAATAGATATATTTTAAAATATGTTAGTGGTATTTTATATCTGTGTAATCAGACAAATCAGTATGCAGAGCAGAAATCCCAGAGTCTTTAGGTCAGTTTGGACAAAGCTTCGTTGTCCTTGGGCTTAGTATTTGATGTACAGTTGTGTAGTGTTGCATAACCATCCCTTTGCAAACATTAACAACAATCTAAGGTTCAGGATGAGTGACAGCTATGCATTGTGAATAGGTCTGTTTAGGTGGCAGGGTGATGTAAATAAGGATGACTAAGCCATGCCACATAAACAGAATTCACCATATGATATTGTTCCCTTTGCATTTTTCTAAATCTTTTGAAGCTAGGGAGGGGAAATGACAGGATGCACAAAAGAAGCACAGCTCAGAGCTCAGCAGTCAGTTGGAGTTTGAGATTTGAATTGCAATATCTCTGCCAGATGGACACAGATACCTATGAGGATGCCAGGACAAGACTGCTTCTTAGAGAGGTCAAGTGACTCAGTGTACTTCACCACATCTGTAAATTGAAAATTAAAAACCTGGAGGCTTAATTATCATAATTTCCAGAATTTAAAGAGACAAAATTAATTTTTTCCTCTTGCCTTTTTTTTTTTCCTCCTTCTTTGTTTGGAATATAAATTAGAACCACATTCATAAGGCTCATTTTTCCTTGTCAATCAGTAAGGGCAGCCAGTCAGACCTCATCAGTGTAATAATAGATGTTCAGAGTGAATTAGTTAGCCTGATCATATCAGAGATGACACAAAAGAAGGGAGGGGGATACTTTATGGTCTGTGGTATATTCACTTGTCTGGTAATTTGTCCCCATCTGGAAAAGAGAGGAAACAATCCCCCCTAGTTATGGCCAAACAACTTCAGCAGGAATTGAGGTAGAAGATCACCCTCTCAATGATGCTGGTCTGGCCAAAACATCACACTAAAAGCTTTCCAGTGCCAAGAGCTTAAACATCCAAAGTACTCTTTGTTTACCATTTCCCTCCTCAGCTTAAACTCTGACATGTCAGAAGTCTGAGATTCTGACATCCAAGAATTTGACTACAATATGATTTTTAATTACTTGCTTTATTCATTATTTGTTGTTAACACAGCAGAGTCTGCTGGTAATCCAGGCTTTGGAGAAAATAGACACTTGAAGAAAATGCAGTGAGAGAGCCAGAGAGCATTTTGGCTCAGTCTGGATGAATTTGAATGATGAGGAAGTAAGCCTGGCTTTGCACTCAAAGGACTTCTATGAAGGAAAGAGAGTAATTGATATAAAGTGATGAACTTTACTCCTGGATGGGTCAAAATAGAGAATGGAGATAGGACTGGCTGGTCTGTGAGTGAGCATGTTGCCCCAGCTGCAGACAAACTGTAAGGGTATTTTCCAGGACACCGACAGGGAATGCTCTTAAGAGCATTAGGACAGACCAAGGGTCTATGATAGGGAGATGAAATGAGAGTTTTGAAGAACCCATCAGAGGATCAATGCAGCACAGAAAAAACAGCCAGGTGTGATGGAGCAGAGAGGGAGGTTTGACTTCTCTTGCTTGGCTGAGGGAGCTTCATGTAGCCTTACAGAACAAATGAGATGGGCAACCAGACCTTATTGTCTGCTGGCATCACCTCCACACAAAGGGAGTTTCTGGGGAACAGCAAAGGGGTTATTTGCTCTCAAAAAGAGCAAATCACCAGGTTGGTCCATTAGTGATAATCTTTTTGTTCATTTAGATATTTCTGCAATGCCCAGATGTGACAGGGTGCTGTTGCATTGTATTGCTCAGAGTTTCCCTGCAAGTTTCTGTATGTAAATATTGCTTAGAAAGCATAGAACAAAAAGACAAAAGAGATGAGTTGTAAGCTTTTTGTAGTTACACTTTTGTAACCTTTAGGTCTTAAAAAAAGCAGACACATCCCCCCACACTCCCCCCAAAAACACATTTGCTGTGAGGATCAAAATACATATGTAAAAGCTGCTGAGACAAGAACAAATGAGTATAAATCTAGGCATAAATAAACATAGGCCAGATATTTTCAGATAGCTAGTCATCAGAGAAATTGAGCTGGTCTTAAGATGAAGATCAATATATTTGCAAAGAACTCTTAAGACATTGGTCAAGAATAGCAAGTACCTGAAGCACCACTGAGGAGATATTCTGGTCCTTTATATGTATTGTATCTATATTTAATGTTGCTTCTGTATTGACAGGGACTCTTGGGAAAGTCTCACCACTTTGAGAATTTTCAGTGTGATCACTAAAGCACCTTTTTCTGGTAACCAAATTTGATTGTTTGCATTTTTTTTTCTCTACTCTTAACATACAAATAAGCAGATATGCATACATGTTCATATATATATCTATATACTTATATAAACAAATGGAAAATGCAGGCTCCTTCCTATGAATGAATCAAAAAGAGATTGAATGGTAATATTTACAGAACAGAATAGTATTTTTCTAGGTCCTTACACTTTGACATCTAACTTGGAGCTTTTACAGTGGATGTGATTCTTAAAGTACAATGGTTTTTAAAATCAGATCTATGGAAAGGGCTTATGTTGAGCATCCAAAAATCTAGTGTTCAATTAACATTTAAAAAGTTATACTATTATACAGTTTAACTGAGGAGAAACCTTAATTTGCTTTGGGTCATATAGTTTTATTATTTAGAAATCTGTTTTCACAACATAAACTCAGTAAGACCTGCTATTTTTAACTACTGTGATGGCAACATGTACTTGTCTAAATAGAGAAAATATATCTCAAAAGGTCCTTGCAAAAATTCTTAAGAGTCATGATCTGTGGCTGTTTTTTTCTTGCAAAAATTCTAACTGGTGATTTTTTTCCCCTACAGACACATTTCTAATTTATATTGTTCCATGGAAGACTTGCATAAAGCTACTAATATAATACCGGATGACTTGGGGGGAACTAAATAATCTGTTCAAATATTGACTCACAAATATCCAACACATTCAGTAAACTGAATTAATAAGTAATTCATTGGCTAAAATGAATACAGAGGTTCAAAGCACTTCTCTGGAAAGAAAGTTTTCTAAGACCACAACATTTTCATTAAAAATTTACCTAAAGGAAAAAAAAAAAAATCGCAAAATCACCTGAGTCCTAATGCAATGTAACATATCTTCTCTTCCCTCTCCACCCCCCCAATGTTATCCCTCTATTAGCTTTTTTATTTTGAGCACTGCATTAATTGGAGCATTTATTTGATCATCATGAGTTTCAGCAGCTTCTAAAATTTTATTTGTTACCCATTAATGTTTTCTCCACTTTTGGAGTTCTGTGCATCAAGGTTGGAATGTTATTGGTGCTCAGAAGCAGAGAGATGTTTCAAATTTAGTCTTCTTTCTTCTCCAGTACAGAGAATACGAAATACTGTTTTGCAGAAACTCTGAATAACTGTAGGAATGTCTGCCTCAGAGGAGCCATGTATTATGCACCCATCTTCTGGTTTCAGGTTTTTCTTTTTTTCTTAGGGGTAAAAAAATCTTGTTGCAGTGAAATCTGCCTTCTGGAGTGAGGGTATATCAATAAAATAACATACAGTTCGGAACTGAGAATATTTACAAAATCTGTTAAAGGTTTTCTGTTCCCCAGCTGTTTCTCAGAAGGCTCACCACCAAGATGATTCATACAAAAAAAAAAATCTTAAGTAATTTTTATTAATACATTTCCAAAACATTTTCAAATACATTGAGACAGACTATTTAATGTTGTGCTAGCTGTCATGGATAGCCTAGGCAATCTGTCATCAGACGGACAGTTCTTCATTGATTTCTTTCTTTTGACAAGAATCTCTGGTTTTACATGCAAATTTGTCATCTTAAATTTATCCAGTGTATAACTGTTCTCATCCCACAGCCACGCTGCTAATCATGTACAGTATCAGTGTACTGCTTAATTCCCACTCGGACGCTATCGGTGAGCCTTGAAGGAGAAGCAGCAACTTTTCACTTTGAAAAGTTGCACTTGTGGTGTCTCTGCAGCCTGATACTAACTCTTTTGAAATATTCTTAGAGGCAGCCTCCCCACTGAATCAGCCTAAGCTAGTTCGGAATGCTGCCATGTGTGATAGGATAGCTTCTTGGGAATGGTGTTGCAGAAACACAAATGATCAACCACAGAACTCTTTGAAAACTTTAGAGAAGGTGGCACGCCTTAAGATAACCAACTGCAAATTTCCAAGGTAACATGCCAAGGGAATGCCAATAGGGTATTGACTGCAGCTGGAATCATCATGGAAAGATGCAATTTCTGGCAGCACAATTAAATTGTACAGCCATGCTTGCCAGAGCATTTTCTAGCTGAGTGGCAGCATTCAACTAAACAATTGAAGAGCCTCCCAGCAATCTGAACAGTGGCAGAACAAAACCATCTTGAAGCAAGCCTATCTATTGTTGCAAGTGTTCTGGCAGAATAAAAGTTTTCTTTACTATAAGCTTATGACTGACCCTACGAAACCCTACAAAAGTAATTAAGTGAGCAACCTTGTCTAGTGGAAGGTATCCCGACCCATGGCAGGAGGGTTGGAACGAGATGATTTTTAAGGTTCCTTCAAACTCAAAACATTCTACAATTTATGTCTGTATGTATGATTCAAGCTTCTCAGATGGGTGCTAATCAGAACATGTAATATTGCCACTTTTGCTGTCTTCATACAATATGAAGGATGCAGTCTGCTTGGATGAGTTTAGAAGAGACCATAGAGGAGTTTTCTGAAGAAAAGCATATTAAATTTTTAAAACCTGTTACAGCAATATGCATCTAGCAGTGTTCAAAACACTTCAGACTGTTTGGTTTACCTCTGAATAATGTGTTACCAGTGTTTGACCTGGAAAACAGGCGCTGAGAAACCCACCTTTCCTTCTGATACCACTGAGCCAAACAATCTGGGGTAAAACCTCAGCTGCTGTCAAAGATGTTACTGCTGAAGTCAGTGGAAGCACACTGATTTACATTAGCAGAAGTTCTGGCTCTGTGCCTTCTTTTGTCTTCCATCCCAGTTCCAGGGTTATAACAGACCACTCCTGAGTCAACTGGAAGGATTAGGCTGATGATTTGGTATTTCAGGGATTAAAATGCAGCCTATGATGGAGCATATGGTCTTCTTCTGCCCTTTAGTATTCCTATATCATACATCTAATGCAATCTGCTGCCACAGAAATAGGAAGCCTTATAGCCTACTAGAAATAGAATAAATAAGAGATATGTAAATAATAGCACCCTGTATAAATTATGAAAAGAGCACACAATAAGTTTATTACCCCACGAAAATGAATTTATTAAAGTGGGTGAGCATTTCTGAGCTTTAAAAAAACAAATGATCAAAGCTACAAATTATATAGGTCTTTAACAGTACAAATAAAGAAAATTAATAACCAACCCAGCCAGTATTAAAGATTGTGTGGCTAGAGAATTCATCACTCTATTGACCTGAACTTTGGACCGGTTACACAGCCCAGCTGTAATTAAAACATACACATGGTTTACCTGCCTCGAAACTGCATCAGGTTACACTGGGTTAAACTAAATGCCACAAGCTTGGATGAATCCAGAAAGGCTTTTGCCTCCTGCACTAAAATATGAGATCACTGCCCTTTATGTTTCAAATTGTATCACAACAAACACTCTGTGTAAGAGGACACAGCAGTTTATTTTGCAAATGCACCACAGTTTCTGCCAGCACAGAACTGGTTTTTATTTTTTTTCCACCCTTTTTTCAAGTATTCTAAGGCACTGCCTTAATCCTTAATTAAACAAAATTATCTCTAGTCTCATTAAGACTCTGTATTTCATCATAACTGGCACCAAGCAGCAAAGAGGCAAAGTGAAAGAACTGGGGATCAGCACTGATAACAGGCAACATGAGTGATTCTTTGGTGCTGAAATACCCTTCTGCCATGGCTGGCTGTAAGTGCATTGGCTGCACAGATTTTCCAGATCCCCTGAATGTTCCTAAATTACTATACTCACCCAATTACAGTCCTCAGGGGTCACATTTCATTTTCTGAAAACTGGTAACAGGCCACCACAGCTGATGAAATGATGTGGGTATCCAGGCAACTATTGTGCTGTTTGATTAATATAGCAAACACTTGTGTGGCATGATCTCACATACTTCCAAATGTTCCACATGATCTGCCTCAAACTGGAGATCATAAAAGTTTGCCTCATACTTACATTCCCAGTCTTGCATGGATCAGATTTTCCAGATGAAAATATTTATTAGCACTTCTTATTATGCCTCTCTTTTGTATGATTTAACCCCTGACTTTATGCATGAAGGCGTCTAAAAACGCGTTGATTTCTGCTTTTTCTTCTCTTCTTTTTTCTTCAGTAAAGGTTATTCACTTCACTCTAAGCCAGTTAGCTATAGTAAAGTTCCAGGTATTACCATATATGGTTTTGCCAGAGAGTTTTAATTCCTAATGTAAGGCTACTCCAGTGGACATTTTGAGCAGCTGTAACCTGGATATATGTCTAAGGGTACAAAAAGTGCAGCCCCTTGTTGCCAGAGAAATAACAAGAGAGATCTCCATAATACCCTAGTTCTCTCACTTTATTGAAGAGGATCAGGAGTGCTGCTTCTGCTTCAGATGCCATGAAAGTATATTTTAAAAAAAAAAGTAGATCCAGCAAGTGGCACTAGGAGTATATACAAATATCTAAGCTAGTTTCTGTTTTGAATCACACCCCTTTCTGCAGGCAGCAGACACACTCTGCTTTGCAAATGCTGGAAAGACAGAGGAGACAGAAAGAAATAGCCTGTAGCTGACATCTTCCCCAAGAAAACTCTGCAGCTGCGAGTCCACAACACAGACAGCACGAGCTCCTCCTCCTATGGAGCAGTTTCCATGTGGTACACAAAGGGTTAATGGAGCCTATTGTGAAGTGTTTGCTTTCTTCTGTTTGAAATCAAACATCTGATCCTTATCTGAGGTGACAGGTTTAATGTCTTCCTTCTCTGACAAATTTTTACCCAAAGAGGAATGCAAGCACATATATTGGTGTGGTTTTAAAAGTGCTCATCTCAGCAAGCTAATATTGGATGATTCGTCCCTTAATAAACAGCAAAGCCATGAGCTTGTGCTGCTTGCTTAAAATAAAGTTATATCCCTTACATCATTTAAAAGATTTTACTTTAGATCTATCAGGGGTCAGGTACTTTGACAGAGCTTTAGGCAAGGTGAAGTATCACAGCTCAGCACTGCTGACTTCCCTTCTCTCTTTTTTTTCTTTTCTTTCCTTTCTCTTTCTACTGCTTCTTATTTAAGTTAACTTAATACTTACAAAATACCCTATTGCCAGCCTGATCAAAGAAAGAGCCTTTGTCTTGCACATGGCAAGACATGTTTTGGTCATTAGAAATTTTACTTTAGACAAGGTCTCTCCCTCTGGCTTGTTATACTCCCTTCCTCAGGAATCAGTAAAGGGACAAAGGAAAAAAATTAGTGGACTTGATGTGGACAGATGTCTGCTCTGGAAAAGGACTGTGAAATACAGTCTGTTTTAAATAGGCCAATATAAGAGTCACAAGGCCATGGTAGGTTGCAGATATTTTCTCTCTCTCTATATATATATATATATTTTATGTATCTGAACACAGCAAATACTGTCTAATTCAAAATGGCTTTGCATCAACTCTAACTTATTGGGGAAAAGATTAGGTTCTGCTTTGACTGAAACTTTTGTTATAGATCTGAAGCATAGAACAGTTCACTAACAAAATCTGTAACAGTTCAGTGTTCCTGGTTGGATAAAAAAACATCCTTACTTAAGCAGCCTCTCAGTAACTCCCTGTCTGGATAGTGTGATAATGCTGAAAATACCTGCTGGAAACATTGAAAAGCCATTGTATTTTATCATGAAGTTTTCATTTTGGCTTAGTCATAAAAACACCCTAAGAAAGCTTTTTGTCTGTTTGTGGCTGTTTGGAAATCCAAAGTGTTTGGTCAAATAACAAATTAAATGAAGATTAAAAGTCCTAAGCTGGTCTCTAAATTGGAGTGGGTGTGTAGAGAAAAATTGCAACTTCAGGATGCTGCCAGTCAATCAAGTAAAAATTATTTTCAGTAACGTCAGGCAGAGTTTTGATCAACTGATTCTCTGTCTGTAGCAAAATTAGGGTCAGGTTTGTACAGGTTATGTTTCAAAACAGTCCTCATCCATGGTGTTTCAAGTGTACTTCTTACTCCATTTTCTCACACCAAGTGTTTCCAGTACCCACTGATAACAAATCTTTTCACCAACATAGCATCCATGACATGCAAGCAACACTACTATGGTATTTGGGAAGTCATCACCTATTTTCCAGACCTTTTGCCTCTAGGTCTAGACCTCCTAGGACAGAACAGAAGATGCAAACTGTGGTATCTGAACACAGGACTTCTAGATTTCTTTTCGGTCTCATATTGTTGCTTTCCTTATGGGTCACAAAATTGGATCTTTTTAAGGACGGACTCAATATTGCACCAAACATTGACTAACCAATGATGCCATGGGGTGCCATGGTACTGTAGGATAATGACTGTCCAAGAAATTCTTTCATCCACCCTCATTGGGAGCCCATATCCACACAGGCTCCCTAAAGTCTTTTGCAGCCACCCAAAACAAGAAATTCAGATATACATCTGATTGTGAGTGGGGCCTATGCAAAAACTGATGTGCAAACGCATGTGAGCTGGTGGACAGGTTCTGCCAAATGGGAGCCATCAATGTTCCATTCCCAGCTGTTGCCGTGGTGGAAAGCCCTTGTGTTGGGTGGTAGCTGCTCCACAGCGTGGCAAATTGCAGTGCTGGCACCAAAGCTGCTGTTGTCGCTTCCAGCTCCAAACTGCTCTTGTCTTTGAGATTCATTACTGGGAGTGAGCGTTTTCTGCATGTCGGGTTTTGGTTTCACAGGAAGTCTGATCTTAACTGGATTCCTGCCAAGGACATACTTGCCACAGAGCTTCTATCAGACTTCAGTTTTTGGTAGCATTGCAAGTAGACAGACATAAATGGATGGGAGGGTGCTCTTCTATAGCTATCAAAGGGCACCTGAATAAACTCTGTTTACATGCTATGTGTTGAGGCCCTCCTGCTGGATCACAGCAGAAGAACTGGGACAGGAGACCCTGATGGGTGACAGGTTTGTTTGGGCTGTGATGAGATTCTGGCTCCACAGATCTTGGCTCATTTTTCAGGGTTCCTGATTTTGCCTGTGCAGTCCCTGGCTGTGCCCTTTCCCCTCTTCCTTCTCCTTCCAGCAGGCTGAAATACCAGTCAGTTTCTCCCCTTTTTAATCCACTGGTGCTCACTGATGTAGAGCCAAACAGGAGCATAAGCATAGGTGTTGTAACGATAAGGCAATGCGATATTACTCTGCTCCAACCATGTTTCTCCTTTATTTTATTTTTCTATAAAGAAGACATCATGTGAGAAGAAAAAAAAATAAAAAACGTCCAGTCCTTCTTGGTGCAGCTGGGAACCTCCCCAACCACCCTCCCACCACCTATTATCTGGGGGCAAATATTCACCCACCCACTACAGTGTTATTCTGCTGAAAATACCCAGGAGCCAAAAGAAGACCTATGGGTACCCTGGGTGGGGAGTGAGGCAAAGCACAACCTGTCCCAGTCATGAGGCTGGCTGGGGTGCCAGCCAGTGGGTCGAAGCCACCAGCCCGCTCCTCAGCTGCGGGCTTTTCCAACATGATCTATAGAGCGATGCTGACAGTAGATTTTCTGGCAGCAATAAAGGTGGCCCGATTCAGAGAATAATTACTGTATGCAAATGAGTGTGATTTTCCTCTGCCCTTTTATGGATGACTCTGCTCTGCCATTCATCAGGGCCACAAATTTCACTTGGTAGGAGACGGATTTAAAGAGACAGCCGCCTCTAGAGCTTTGTCTCGGACTTACTAAATCCATGCTTAAGTGTCTTCATAAATAGACGTGCATATGTTATAAAGGGGATGGCAGATTCCAGCCTCTTTATCTATGTATTATTGCTTAGAAAACTGTTGAGAAAACATCCGACTCTATAGCCATACAGTATATGAAAGCTTTCACTGCTTTGAATAACAGTCTCTTCTCAGATCAGGGTTATATGTGGTTTAGTATGGCCTCTAGTGTGTTTTTTCTCTCTCACTGTGTCCTTTATGATGTTTATATGGTATGTGCCTCAGTGTGCAGTGGAGGAGGGAGAGAGTGCTATATTTTTTTCTGATGACGATTAGTTAATGGCTATCACGTTCACCGTAGTAATGGTAGAGGCTGCACTCACAGCAAGAAGCCTCTGCATGTTTCTGTTGTTGAGGTCCAGTCCATCTGATGGCAGGGAGGAAATGTCCTATAATTGTGATATTCCTGTCGTGGTCTTGATCTGCTGAAGCCATCAATATATCATGATAAAGTGGGGAAAACCCCACAGCAAAAAAAGAACCAAATCAAGATTTTTGTTTCTGAGCATGGTGTGAGCCTGGTGGGTTAGCAGAAAAAGAAAGCTGTGATGAAGTCAATCTGTTTTTATTCCCTGATGCTGGACACAGGAACATGGTGGTGTGTTCACGGGAAATCTGTAGTACTTAATGTGTCACTGCTAAATATCAGTTTGTGCACTTGCTCCCAGCATGTGCGGTGCACCTTCCTCCTCAGTGCACGGAGGAGAAGGGAAGGAGGGAGCTATAAACCAAACAGGCCCGTCTGTCTTGTTACTCATGTGGCAGCAATACACCAGTGTCAGTACATCCACAACACTTTTCTCCCAATGCCACTCAAAAAACAGAGGAGAGAAGCTGTAGTGTTTCAGTGTTTGTCGACAGTGTGCACCACTAGAGGCCATCACACACTTCCCTAAATAAGTATCAATTAATGCACTTGGTTTTGGGGAATTCCAGGAGATGGGTGCTGGGCCCCTTAATCTACTCTTGCATCAATACTACTTCAGTTCAGGGTTCAGGCCCTTTGGCTAACAGATCTGTGCAAAATACACTTCAAGAAGTTGTTTTAAGAAAGCCTTTGGTCCATATGCAGAATGCATCAGACATTTCTTTTCCTTTGAATACGACAAGTGGGTATCAAATGAAAGTGAAAAAAAAAACAAACCAGACCCACTTTCCTCAGGCTATCAAGAAAAATGAACATTTTCAGGTTAATGGGGCAATGGGGAAAGTTTACCTGCTTCTAAAGTTTTGCCATGTTCACTTCCACTTTCAGCACATTTCCTGTCTTGCAGAGGCAGGCTTGGACTGGTTTACTACATGCAAATCACTTCACTCCTTGTGACAAATTGTAAGCATTTACAGCAGACTGGGCAGCTAAGGAGTTATTTGGCCTGACTAAGCATTTTCTGACATTTGGAGGCACAGGTGATTTTCTGATAAACAAATAAAAAATAAAAAATAAAACCTGAATAGTCTTGGGCATTCAAAATTTTCAGTGGAAATCCAGGGAAATTCCTGATTATGATTAAAAGCTAGTAAAAATCCAGAAAAAAATCCTGAAAGGTTTTTATTCCAAAACTCAAAGTGGAAGATGGGAAGTGTAAAATCTTACTAACCAAAATTAGTGTTTCTTCAGGGATACTACCAGTGCTTCCACATGGGCCTTAATCAGTGATTAAGCTGAACTCCACACTGGAGAGCCTGAATGCCCATGCTCACACAAGGAGAAGAACAGGGCAGAGGCAAATGTTTGGAGAGTAAAGTTAATTACTGCAGCAAAAACCCCCAGCTTTCCTATATTATTAAGAGGTATTTATCCCATGTCTGTTGAGCTGCTGTTTTAATGTAGGTTGACCTCTGACAAAGATTATAATAATTTGACATTCTTGTATTGCGTTAATAGCCAGAGTGACTCATTTGGGAGGTGGATTCTGACTTACAGCTTCAGAGTCGATCTGCTTTGGTCCCATTATTATTTCTGTGTTAAGATGAGGCTTAAAGCTTCAACCCCAGTGGGTTTTCATGTAGCTTTGGTGTGTAGTAGGAGATTAACCAGTTATGAAACTGTTTTCCTGATTCCCTGTTTTTCAGCCACCACTGGCAATGAGCAGACACCCCACATTGCTGCTGGGGAGCATTTTGCTTTGCATGGAGGTCAGACTGCTTTATGTGCCATCAGGCACTGGAGTCCTTTTGGACATTTTTTCTTCAGTTCTGGGCAGGACACTGAGATTTAGGGTGTCCATCCCATGAAAGGCAAACTTGATGTAATGAAACTGCATGCTGTCCAAGGCAGCCAGGGCCCTGATGGCAGGAGCTGGTGGGATGCCCTGTGGGACCTGGCTGAATTCCTACCAGTCACAAGGTGCTGCTGCTGCTGGACTGTCTGTTTAAAAGGTTGCTCAGCTTACACAAGCTTTTTACTGATGTTGGACAAACTAACTCTGGGAGGACACCAGGGGAATTTCCAGTAGTCTGAGCGAAAACTGGATCTAGCCAGTGTGGGGTTAGGGAATGGAGCAAGCAACTCCAAAGAGAAGGTTTAAATAAAAATATTTCTTTTTCTTTAGACCCACGAGACATTTGACTGAGGCCTTTTTAGACTGATTAAGCCAATGCTGCTGGTGGCTTGTGTGAGTGGGAGTAAGGCATGAATTTCAAAACTGCTTTTCCCTGCTGCAAAATCTCCAGATCACAGAGGAAAGGGGGGAGGAAAGGTCATTAAAGGGGGAATAGTCACAAAAGTTTTCATGTGGCTGTATCCCTTCCCACCTGTAAATTTCTTTCTCTCCAGCCTCTCCTTCTTCTGATCCACTGTGGATATGATTGAGAGACAGCTTCTGCACCCTGGGTATTGCACCCCATGTGGTTTGAATATGTACACGGGACAAGGTCTGGACTTATTGTTACACATTTATAGTAGTCCACACTGTGAGCTAGGCTGTGGTGAGGCAATCAAGAAGAAAGTTTTCTTCTCCAAGGACTTTGTCATCTAAGAGTGGTGGCAAAAGCTGGCAGAGGGTAGAGGGGGAGCAATGGAAAGTTTTGTGTATTGCAGTCAGCTGTACTTGACAGGAACAATTTAAAGTATACACAGGACAAAGTCCTGCAGGTGATTTCTGGGAGGTCTTGTTGGACATCCAGACTCACACAGGTGAAGTCACAGAGGCAGCTGCGGAGCAACCTGACAAGGAGATAAACAAGCTGTTGGCATGGGAGTCCAGCTAACTGAGCAAACCATACAGGTTTTTTTCTTATTCTTGAATAAAGTAACTATTTAAATGAGACATCTAAATACAGCAAATTTCCATATTTAATCTGGCTTTTTTTTTTGTGTTCAGAGGTTTCTATGAAATTTGAACCAATAAGTTTTTTCAGATGAATTTTCACCAGCTGAAGCCCACTTGTAATGCGTTCTTCTTCTGCTGAACATTTTCCTCCTCATCTCACAAATCCCTTGTTCTCCCTAGTGTTCATGGACAAATGCCTTGCCAGGAGAGGAGCAGCTACGCTACCTCAAGACAGAGACTTTTGTGTCCATTACCCATAATGCATTAAAATGGACAAAAGATTTCTGAAACACACACTGAGACACACCACAAGAGGACAGTTAAAAGAAAATAGAGCATCTTTTCAGTCAAAACATCCTGCAGTATCTCCACATAATGCTTCATGGCATATGACAGGAAGAAGATGACATCTCTCATCACTAGTCAATAATAAAAACCATGTCAAGTATGAATTGCCTTTGAAAAAAATACTGTACATGATTTCCATGGTCAGACATCCTGGAAAACTTCCAAATAGAGGGAAGAAGGAGGGGAAAAAGAAAAGGGGAAAAAATGTTATTGATTTCCTCATTGGGAATGTTATATAACCTTCATATTTTATTAAAAAAACTTTACTCTCACTTTGTGAAACGTCCTTTAACACATTATGTCATTCTGTAATACAATAGTTCTCCAACTCCTTCCAGCCCCATCTCCCTGATGTGTTCTCTCAACTGTAGGAATTTTCTTTCCTTTTAAAAAAATATTTCTGATAAAATGTTTGCAAGTGTTAAACAAAGGGGTGCACTTTAGTGTAACATAAGTTAATGCAGGCATCAGGTAACACTCAGAACACGCTGACATACTTCAAGCAAAACATGGGAAATTCAGTTCAAAAACATTTTTTGTCTTGAAATAGAGACTCATAGTCTTCATTTTAAGAACACAAAACTTTTTTTTTTTTTTTGTCTTGTAATAGTGGATTCCAGCTGCAGGACTCCTCAACTTTTCCTTTCCCCCTTCCTCCTTCTCCACTTCTCCTCTCCCCCCTCCAGCCCCAGTCTCTCCCCCTCCTTCCCATCCGGCATCTACTCACGCACACATACTCTCTAACTTTTTGTTTTTAGTAGCTGCTGCCCCATAAGAAATGCTATCCAACAGACCTGGTGCCTGTCACCGCTTCCCATCACATGCCTGGTAATTAAACTCTGACTGATTTATTGACTGACAGCCAACAAATCCCAACCCAGTTTTTATGATATACATGCCTCCCCAGGCTAAATTCACTCAAACAACAGCCCAGCTGAAAAGGAGGAGGAAAGGAAAGAAAAAAAAAAAAAGGGTGATACAGAAAAAGCACTATACACACGCGCATGCACACATACTCACATACAAAAAAATCTCATATTGGTAGATGAAGGGGAGACATTTTGCAAAGAAAAAAACTCAGCACAACATCTCTTTCAAATCCAGACTTGGAAAGGGAATGGAGGGGGGGAGGAGGAAAGAAGTAGTAAACATCATTACTTCAGCTTTAAGATTCATTTGAAACGTCTCACGTACAAAAGAGCTCTGAAGGGGAAAACAAGACGTGCTTGCAGCTAATATTACAGTCAAGTTCCAATTTTACCTAAGGGAAAGCAGCTTTATTAAAAGTCATGACTGAAATTGCGTGACAGGTGCCAATATTCTCCACCCTGACAGATGTGTCAGTTTGCGAATGCCATTTTCTTGTCAGCGGTCCCTAGATGGAGTTGCTCCCATCACCATTTGTCTCTCTTCCAGCTAGATCACACATGCCCGTCGCTTGCCTCCAAGCTGCGCTGCGTTGTTTGATATGTGGAATCTTCACAATGAGACTTATTAAAAGACAGTCCATTATTTTTATTTAGAGCATTTCCAAAACAAGCAGAGCGCGCAGAGATAATTTAAAAATTGTGCGGCGGGTCATCTCCAGGCCAGAGCGGCTCAATTGTAAATGCATAAGAAAGCAGTGTCTCCCCCGAGCCCCTCCTCATCCTTCAGTTCATAATGAGGTTGATTTGAGTGACATTTAACCCTTGAATAATGGCCCTTCGAGTCAGCAGGACTCTATAGCTGTGCTCTGCAGAGGCGGTTCAGCCTGAAGGATTAATTCTGCTCCGATTTTTCCTAAATCTCCCCCCCACCCCCTTCTGCTCTCCTATTTTGTTACAGGTGTGCTTCACAGCGTACCGCTAGATGTAAAAGACTCTTGATCGTCTGTATTTATAGACCCTTTTCCTCCTCCTGTTGGTTTCAAACACAAAGAAAAATGGTATCTCTCAATCGTGCTTGGTATGAACAGCAGGTAAAGCTGCAGCAGACTCCTCTCCAGCCTCTGATGGAAAATTATTACAGATGAAATGATTCTGTAATGGAAATGGTAATAGGAAAGTTTCATTCTAAAGGATGTTTGTGCTAACATGAGAGGCTATAATATGTGATGGATTTGGATGCAGGTATAAGTGTGATCTCAAACTGAATTTTACTTCATTATTTCTAGAGGTGGCACTGGGGGGCTGGAGGAGGGCTAATGGACAGTGCTTGCAAACACTGCTAGGTGAAAGGACTTGAAATGTGAGATCATTGATGTTTCATTGTCCCAGGCTAAGTGGCATAGCAGGCTGTTGCTTCAGCATTTCTTTTTTAAGTACATGGATGCTAATTTTTCTTAGGCTGATATAGCTCATCAGCACTGGTGAGTATTTGTCTCTCAGGGAAGCTGTGTGGTGAAATCATAACTAACCCTTTGCAGATGATAGGGAGCTGCTTTCACATCTTGTGAGGAAACAGCATTTACCTCTTCATCCTTATCTTGGCACAAGATATGGGCTGGACCCTTTTCCTGCCTGATTGCCAGAGAAGAGTTTGTCTTTTGCCATCATAGGCAACTCTGAGTGGGCTGCAGGCAAGACAGGGATGCAAAGTGGCTGCAGTGTCAGGTAACTCTTGTTTTCCAACAGGATTATTAAAATTTATTATAAAATTTGTTTTATTAAAATTATTATTAAAATAGCATGATCCATTCATGCTCTTTTGATCATATCCTTCCTGGTCCCTCTCAGCTCTGTCTCAGGAGTCTCAGCTGAGGACAGTCTGGCATGATCTTCCCTCTTCGGAATGTGAGCAGACTCCAAAGTTTTGGGAGACAACAGATGGATTAAAAGACATCATAGCAATGTTTGACAGGACCTGGAAGGAAAGTGAAAGGTTTGCTCTCTAGCAGAGAAAGCAAGGAGAGGAGAAATACAGGAAAAGAAAGAACTGAATAAAACTGAGGTTGGTTGTATCAATGTCCACAGAAGACACTCTCACACCATGTGAGTTGAAGAAGTTTTAGAAGAATTCAAATGAAAAAGCTCTCATAATCTGCAAGCCTTTCTTAGGGGAGCATTTACATTACACGGTCACCTGGAAGGCCCAAGCATAGATTTTTCACTCACTAGTCTGTCACCCTTTCCCACAAGCAATCCTTCAGTAGTTTATTTAAGGATTATAAAACCATGACCAAACACTACTAGTTAGTTTTCTCCCCAGTCTGGAAAAAGACGATGGGCTGCCACGGT
>LXPA01096240.1:0-14004 GCA_001655095.1 Phylloscopus trochiloides viridanus | reverse complement strand
ATTTTCTTCCTATTCTCCTACAACAATGTCTGCAAACCTGGAGCCACAGTTCTGACAGCAGCAATTATACCACAGTCCAAGCAGCCATCAGCTCTGGGGCAGGTGAGGAACAACCAAACTGCTCCTGAATTACACAACATATCACCATTTCTCACTTGGGAGGAAGGGAGATGGGGTTGAGGAGGGGAAAGAGAAGAGGAAAAGGAAAGGGGTGAATACGCTGCTTATTTGGTTGATTTGTCTTATTGTTAGAAGCATTGATCTGCTATTCCAGATTTCAGGAATCCATTCTTCCTTTTAGGCTAAAGAAAGAAGTGGGCAGTTCCATCAAGGACTGGAGAAGAGGGAATGTTTCAGCAGCATCCTCCAACAGTCAGAAGCTCTGGACTTGGCTGACAGAACAAAGAAAAAAATCTGCAGGTGAGAATCTTGTGCAGTGCAGGGCAGGGCAGCAGACTTCACATGACTGTGGGCATTGATGCAGCCTGTGCAGATGAGTGTAACTGCTGTGGCAGATCTGCTCCAGAGTCCATCTCTCAGACAGGACTGAGGCTTGTAGGTCTTAATAAAGTAAAATCAACACGTAGCAGTAAAAGAATAAGTCTGGGCAGCTGACAGATGCTAATGAGCATGCTTATTTAAACCACCAGCAAATTCCAGTTGAAAACGAAGCAGATACATAAAACTCTTGACTCAGTCCTTTTTATTTGGAGAGAGATAATTAGGGCCCATAGGACATTTTCAAGGAAGATATTTGGGATGCTGTATTAAGAGCCCATTTCTGAGCATGATTAACCTTACTTACTGCAAGAGAAAGTATTCCTGGTTTTAATCACAGAATGTTTTGAGTTCCGTGTATTTACAGGTTCAGGTGAAATAGGCAGACAATGGAAAAAAACAAATAGGCAGAAGGGGACAGTGTGATGAAGAACTGAGCCAAAAGCACTACAGCTGATGAGTCCAAGGAGACTTAACTATGTTCTCAGCTTTTTCAGTGGAAAGACCTAGGCAGCAGACACACATATGCAGATCTTTTGGGAGCTTTAGGTAGATAAACATATAATGGTTATTTTAAACATCACCTTCAGTGTAAATGAGACCATTTGCTCTTGTGCCTACTTATGCTGAGTATAAGAAAGCATTTACATTATTGACTCCAAAATCATATTCATGCCATGAAACAGTGGGGCCTTCACTGAGTGCAAGTACATCAGGATGACTGCAGCCAACAGAAAACAAGATTTACACACTGGCAAAAATGGAAATGATCCCTCTTCCCCTATTCCTCCCCACCACGTACTTGCACTTGCAAACTACTGGCCTTCAGCTGCAACGTGGAAATAACTCAGATGGTAATAATTCTAAGGAAAACATTTGCTTTTTGTAAAAAAGCTTCATCACTGGGAAAGCTCTGACATGATTTTTGCATGGCTTTCCTTTCCCCTGTGACATATTGACAGAAATTTGAAAAGAAGGTCTCCTTTCCCAGGAAAGCAGAGCAGAGATCAGCTGCTAGGGCTTGGTGGCCCTGGTGTGTGTGATTCATATCCTGGGGTTTTGGTAAAGGAAAGGCAAAAAGATCCTGAGGACATAGACATATTTTGATCTTTCTTGTCCTGTGTTTCACTGGTTTTACTTCTGTACTGTTCAAAGTGACTATGTCAGTAAAAATTACTGACACTTCTCTAACAAGTGAACAATCTGCTTTGGGGTAACCTTTATTCTTTTTTTTTTTTTTTCCCACTACTTTTCTTATTTCTTTGTTCTGCGCTAGTGCCAGGGAAATCTAGAATGCCCTATATACTAATACCACTGGCTTTTCTTTTCCTTTTTGGCAATCACTAAGAAGAATAACACTTCATGTGGGAGACAGCTGTTCAGATATGCTTCAAGTGAAGCTAAGTTGATACATATACATTATTCTCCACTTTTTTATTTTTTCATGTCTGCATTTTATTTCAGATTCTTGAAAAAAAAATCATGATGAAAATGTAATACATGTAATAAAATGTTATAAAAATATTAAAAAGGCTCTTAAGATGACCTCTCATCAACCAAGGATTTCTCACTTCTTTTGTCAATCTGCATCCACCTATATAATGTTTCTTATTCACTAATAGGAAACCTCCTCAAATTATGAATCTGAACCTCAAAAAATCTGGATGACTTCCATGGGACACCTTTCTGGACTTGAACAACCACAGGGGTCTCCAGAATGGGAAGGATGTGAAAATGAGTGTTTCTACACAAAGACTGGTTCATCCCTGAATATTTCTCCTTCTCTCCTATATTATCATATGCACAGCAGGGAGAGATAATAATAAAATGACACTTTAAAATGGTAGGAAGAAAATCAGGAAAAGTAGGTGAAGAAAAAAATATATAGAATCAATGAGAAAAAACTGTGCCCAGTTTAAGATCAAGAAAGACAAACCCCATCTTTTTAAATGGGCAGAAAAATAAAGGAAAAAAAGAATATAAATTTTTACAGTGATAAAAGCTACTGATTAAGAGATCCAAGCCACCTTAAGTCAGTTTATTTGAGCAACCTGAGAAAAACAAAAGTCAGCATCTCTTATCTATCTAGCATAGCAGTGGTTTCTTATCACTAACTTTAAAAACTCTGTTGGCTTACACTAGGTTTGATTCGGATGAATTTGGCCCAATAAATCTTACTAACACTTATTCCTTGAAGTCATGGCCTAACATCTGTCTTGAGTTCCTTTTAAATTTAACTTTAAGTCAGAATTTCCTGTGTTTTAATAGTTGCCTCTTGATAACTGCAGCACACTTAAAACAAATTTAACCTTTCAGTTACAGATCTTCACAACACATTTTTACTGCATAGAAAAGCTATCTCCAATGATTCATATTTTTCCCCTTCCACAAGTGTCTGAACATAGCCAGTGATTCAGATAGTTTGGCTTTTAAAACAAAGAAATACAAGACTATGAATATGGCAATGTATATAAAAAAATCAGAATAATTTTTAGGCTTTTCTCTCCAGCGTTGCATCAACAAAACTGTTGATGAGGTGTCAGCCGGTGACTAACTTGGTGTGGCCTTCATGGAATATTAATGACTTTGTGGGTCTCAGGCCAAAGAAACCCTTTAAACTGCCACGTAATATCAAGTGTTGTATCAATATCATATTCTAGATGGCACAAATGCATGTCCAGGTCTCAAGCTGATGGACAAACACATGTGTCTGAGCCTCATCAACTGTTTTGGCCACGAGGCAAAGGATGAAGCTGGGTAATTCTCAAGCTATAAGCATGACTGCTGAATACTTAGAAATAGTTGAGCCAGATTTTGGCTGCACTATTCCACAAGCACTTAGCCCGAGGCATGGAAAATGTCAGCCACTGTGAATAAAGTTTATTAGTGTTTTGAGAAACTTGAAACTCTCCCACAAGGCCAGGAGTTAAGCAATGCTGAATAATAGGTGGCACTACGCAATCCAATGGTCCTGCTTGTTCCTGTTTCGGAATGTCTGAAGCAGACATGCTTATTTATGGTTTGTAGACTCTGTCCTTTTTCCCAGTCCTTGGGATCAATCCCACTAAAGTGTGTGTACTTGTCTAGCTTGACGTACATCATCTCCATCTTAGAGACAAATTCTGATCATTTGTTCTTCTGTTCCCTGCTAAAGGCATCTGAAAGCCACAATGTACATCTTCTCTCTGTTTTTTCCAGATTTATCAACAGGTGATGAGGAAATCTGTGAGTCATCACTACACTAGACAGAGAAATGCTGCCAGAAGCAGTGGCCCTCTTAAAGTCTGATTGACAGTGCCAGCAGCTGTGTTGGCCCTGTGTTTGTGCCCTGCAATTAACCCCTGGTGTCCTCACAGCTTTTCACAAGCCTGTTCCTCACTGAACTCCCATGGGGGGTCTTCCTCCACTTATGTTACCTGGATGAGGTTGGAAACCTAAACTGATGCTGTGGGTGACAGAAAACTGATGCTGATGATCCTTATTTACCAATCAAGTAGCTGAGTTTATTCCTTCTCTTCGGAACCCACAGTTAATTTGCAATCCATTAATTCCTAATATTACTGGGTAAGCCCAGTAACATGAGGAATTGTCTAGTCTCAGTGTCTTATATTTTGTCCACCTTGAAACTGTTATATCACTCTGGTTTGTTGCAAGCTGCCTGATTCTGTTTTCACCGAGGTTATCTGGAGGTTTCTTAGCCAGAAACTCTGAGGGAACAGTAGTTCCACACCGTATTCTGAAGCTCTGGGTGTCAAGGCCAGGGAAGCTCTTTTGGCTGTGTTGAGCTCTGATTGCCTGATTTTGCTGAGCCTGTACAGCCCTTCCAGTCAGAAAATGAGGAGATGTGCAAGAGAATAGCCAGTCACCAGACTTAATCCCACTCTGTCCCACTCTATCCTTATGCCTGAAACATCAGGGACACTGAACATCAAGGTGAACAAATGCTATCTATGTAACTTGGTGCCCTTACAGTTGAGTTTCTGGGGTCTAAATGTTGAGCCATGGACACTGTTGTGAGATGCCTTTCTCTTGTTTGGAACTCTTGTTCTACACCATGTCTGGCTGGACACCACATCTGGCTGCTACCCTAAACCACTGGCTTTTTTGTTCCATGTTTTCTGCTGGCCCACCTACTGAGGAGCCAGGGGAGAAGTCCAAGTAGATGTGATAGGGAAAGCGGAGTCAGGTTCAGCAAAGACAGCATATAAACCTGAGAAGCAGGGAGATTCTGGGAAGGAAATATGATCCATTTTTACATATAGATGGTGTAGACAGACTGGGGAAATGCCCAATAGTAAATTTCAAAACTACACAAAGTATTGAGGGAGAAGAGTCATATAATTTGAAAACAACATTTGAGGGCTGAAAAGGGTACAAGGTCCTCCTAGTCTTGTTTGGAGAGGTATGGAATACATAAATCTGTCACTAAAAGAAAAAGAAAATAGACACATTTTGATGAGATCACCATGCTGTTTTGATTGCAACACAGGAATTTTTTGTGCCCACCAGAACTTTCTGAATAGATGCCAGGTTTACAGCAAGTTGCTGTAAACAAGCTTCTCTGTCTCAATCCCAATTTACTTCAGGCTTGCCATTTTCTAAAACCAAGAATAACATGAGTTTATAGACATCCACTGTTCTTTCTGATCACAATAATACTTATTATGTTCCCCTCACTATTCCTATCTGAAGCAGTGTTCTTATCTTATTCTCCCCCAGGAAAGAATATTACTTTTAAAGTACTCAGTGGTAATCCAACAAATTGTACTTTAGTTAACAAAGGCCATAATACAGCACACTTCCAGGGACTCATGAGGAGGTGCTCCCTTCTATGGCCCTAGAATTCTTTCACATACCTCCAGCTTTCACAAGAAATGCTGAAACATTTTAGCTATACAATGCTTTGGCAGTATGGTTTCTGTGTCATTCACCTAACAGATTTAAGGGGTTTGTCGTGGTGGACTCCTCAAAATATTAGCTACTCTTATTCTAAGTAGGAAAAGAAATGGAGTAGTATCCTAAGCTTTAATAGCCTGCAGCATGATAAGATTTAGATTTTGACTCAGAGAGGACAATTATATCTATGATTTCTTATCAAAATCACAAAATTGCCCAGACTTTTGAACTTTACCCCAAGGCTTGGCAGAAGTTGTTGTTCAGAATCACAAGCCTCCCTGTCATGTATGCATGGCATTCCTCTTCTGTATCTTCCTCTATACAAACCGTGGAATCCTCCATGTTATGGCTAAACTCTTCATGGAAGAGTGTAGAGGTGACTTAGGGCAAGAGACAGACTATTAAGGGATTAAGTTGTTGAAAAGGAATTGGGTCATGAGGCATACAAACTACAGTTCCCATGAGACATTGGAAAAGCATCTCCACAGTGAAATTAATAGTTTTCATCTGAAAATTTCTTCTTTTTTTTCTTTTGCATTTTTTGTATTTTCTCAGGGGGAAGGAGGAAATCATTTTCTGACAGGCACTAATTGTTTCCCATTTGATTTTGGCTCGCGAGCAGATCTGAGTTAAAAGGGCTAAATGCAGACATTCTGCTATTACAGTGTTATGCTCATTCAACAGTCAGCCTTGTTTTACTTGCAGCAATATGAGTTATACCATATGTGTTTGAAACTGGTAACCAAACAGAGCAGTCTTTCAAGCAACCCTAAGCTAAATTATAAATCTTTTTTGCATCTTTTAAATAAAAAGTAGTTCTACAGGCACAAAATGAATCAGTGAACTACTTGCTGCTTGGGCTTAACAATAGTAGTCTGCCTGAGAAAGCCAGTCACCCTAGTAAAAAAACCAAACACAATTATCCAGTCTGACTATATTTCAGTATTGTACAGGATTTAAAATTTCATTTACATGTAATGTAACGGAACCACATAAAATAATTTAAATTAATTGTTTGCATTTTTTATATAATATCACTATCTAATTATTATATTATAGATATTGTTATTACATTATTTGGATTATATAGTATGTACAAACCCTAGCCATTGAACAGGACTTCATTGCTACAGTACTCTTGATTGCATTTTTTAATCCAGAATTTCTATATTTCTTGAAAAAGTCTCATCATAAGAGCAAAATAACTTCTAAAAGAAAATGATCTGATGTGAGATCTTATGTTTATGTAATGACTTGTTCATGTCTAAAGCTGCATTGAACTCTCAGAATTGTAAATATCACTTGATCTTCTCCCCTTGCAAAATCATTAGTGCACAGCTAGGGCTAAGTTTCTAGCTTTGCATTATGAACCCACAACCAGAATCACACAACTTCATTTCATGATATACTCAGGAGAGATTTGTACCTGTAGAGATCTCTAGAAGTTCAAAGGTTGGTTGAAAGATCCATCAACTTGATGCTCTTGTGAGAGTGGTAATGAAATGTTATCACCAAATGGGAAACAGGTAGAGAATTGACGTGGCTAGCTTGAGGCAACTTGGATGGAAAAGCAGAGTAGAATTTAGCACTTCCCAGCTCCATGTAAACTCATTTCTCCTAACCCTGCTGCCTTGCACTTTTTGCCATGTTAGTTTAACACGGTTGCAAAGGCAACTGTAAACATATAAACCAAACCAAAAGGTTCACTATAGATTTAGTCAGTTATCCTTTTAAAATGATGCAAATCAATTTAGCATACCTACACATTTAAAATACTGTTCTAAAATCAGGATCCTTTACTTAAAAACAGTATTTCAATTCCATCTGTGATTAATAATATGTGAGAATAAACAGGCTGAATGCAAAATGTTTTGCCCTTATCAATGCTATAAATCTGCAGCAGATCACAAACCCAAAAGGCCTCTTATTTGCCGAAGCTCGTTCTGATACGACCCACGGTAGAGGAAAACTCAGAAGAACAGCTGATCTCATGAGATTTTCAACGTTTGGAGCCAACATTTTCAGAAAACAGTTGGCAAGGTTTCAGGGCCTTGGAACCTGAATTTTGGTTTAGCCTTAAATTCAGCACAAGCCCAGCACAGTTCCAACACTTCTAAAAGGTGTGGATACGCATTCAAGTTTTTCACACACACACACACATCTGTCTTGTGTGTGTGTGTGTGTGTATGTGCGTGTATCTTGGAAGTGATAGATGGAGATATTTTTTTTTCCCTCGGAGGAATAGCTATTTGTGCCCTCTCTCAGTTCATTCAGGATACACCACTGGACTCTTTGGAATGCATCACCACCCACATCCCATCATGTTTATTATTACAGGTTCCAGAGGTACCAAAGGAAGTGCAAGACTTGCCTTGAATCTGAGAATGCAAAGCATATAGCTGTGCCACTACCTCAGCTCTCGATCTGCCTTTTGTTATCATTAATATTCAGAAAAAAGTAGGATTTTGAGAGGGAAGTTAAAAATCTTTGATGGGTCAGGGCTGTTCTCCTAGAGTGGTCCTGACATCTCTCTTCCCCTTTTCACCCTGCCCAGCAGAATCTTCTCCAAGACTCCTTGTTGGCCTTCAATAAGGACAGTATGTGTTGTGTAGCAGCTGCAAAAGGCCTCACAAATGCTGGCTGACAAGAAGTGACAGCTCTGTATATCTCTCACTGGCACTGACAGCTGACAGATGGATACCACTCACACACAGAAAAAAAGCCCCCAGGATGATTCGCCAACATTACTCTCTGTTCATAGGGGCCACATTTGATTGAGTGCTGCTCAGAATAATAAACCCTTGTCGATCCGTTGCAGAGCCAGTTTGCTCACAGTGTCCTGATTTTTTTCCCCCTGAAACATGTACCAACATGCACACAGAAGTCTTGCTTTGTTTTTCTGCCCTTAGCTTTGTTTGAGAAGAAAATCCACCTAGCTCTATGCAGCTAGTTGTTAGAGTAAGAGATCAATGAGTACATAACTTAGCAATACCGTGTTAGGGCTTTGCTGCCTAATAGTCCTTCATCTGTCCAGTCTGTTTATTATTATCCTTCACACTGTTTTTCTTCCTTTTCACTAATCAGCCAATGGCTGAAAATATTGCTGGTTGGGTTAGTCAGAAGACAGCACCATGGAACTGTTCATGGGGGGGACAATGATGCATGTTGATGCAGGGAAAAAAAAAAGGAAAGAAAGGAAGAGAGAAAGTGATAAACAAAAAGAGATTTCCATCCATATGGACAGATATATCTGAATGGGGAAATATGCGAAGGAGAAACACAGAGTTTCTACATCCATGGTAGCTGATGAGTTCAGTAATTTCTCTAGCTTTTTGTTCCATTTCCTTGTTCAAACTGCTTAATTACTTGACCCTGTAGGTAGACAGTTTTTGCCAAAGTTGATCTGCTGTATGAAAGGTATGTCATTGTACCCCTTAGAAAGACTCAAAATAAGTAAAATGAAGGAGTTACACCTTATTGCAGTCTAAGAGTCACCAGTATAAAATCTGAAGGCTGGAAGGGGTTCAAGAAGTCAGCCATGATTGAGATGAATGAGAAATCTTAACTCTCATTATTAGTGATGGTTATGTCAGGTTAAGCATTGTCTCTAAAACAATTCGTGGTTGTTTTTCACAAAGATCTTTCAGTCTCTCTTTGTCTCCACTACTGGGTTGGGCAGTGAAGATTTTGTGGAGGAGGCTGTTTGTCTCCAGTACTCATTAAGGCCCAAAGGAAGAGTGAGACTGCTGGGTCAAAACCCTGGTGCTATTTGCTTTACACTGTGACCTCTCATGTCCCTTGGCCCCTAGGACCTGGACTCTAGAGAGGGATGGTCTTGTGGATATCAGATGGACAGGATAAATGCTAGAATCCAGCTAATATCAAGTGAAAGTGAACTCATGCAGACAGAGATAATACTGCCTTCTAAATGAAGCTCATTGTTTTGCTCTTAAAAATATATCCAAACTTTATTTTGGCTGATGACACAGAACACTGCAGAAAAGAGGGCTTGGTTCAACTTTCCTTGTGTTATAATAGCCCTCTTTCATATCTTTCTGAAATGTACAACTGAAGAAACATTATATGCTAATACTTCAGCTAACAATAGCTATTCTACACAGATATGTCTGATATCCACATAAGTTCCCATGTGGGGGTGGCAAGCTGTCTGTGGCTTCAGCAGGGTTTGAAGATTTGCATGATACAGTAGGTGCATGTAGCAGGAAAAAACAGAGGTGAAGTGTACAAAGAATTAAAAAAATAAAAACAACTTCTTCTGACAGTATCCTATAGGCCAAAGGATTACTTGTAGATAATCATGGATTAATTGTGAATGTAAAGAAAGAGACACTTTTTTTTATCAAAGCTGTTGCCTCAGGGCAAACTCCAGTGCCATGAAAACCGAAATGTTTTCTTTTATCACAGTTCCTTTTCTGGCACCTCAAATTATTTCTTTCATGTCTGATAGTGAGGAACGAGGCAGCATAGCTCCCCAGAGATGAGAGATTGTTACCATGGTCTCATAGCATATTGGCAGCCGATGTGGCATCCATGTACACCTGTCACTCAAGCAGAGCAAAATGCAGATGTGGCACAAAAACCTGAGCTCTCTCACTCGGAAGCCTCCCCTGCTCACCGAGCACGCACACCCCAAAACACACACACATCGTCCTGAGCCCCCCGCCTTCCCAGGACGTGGCTGCTTTTCAGCCTACACATATGTGAGTGCACTCAGACGTTATCGGGCCTCTTTAATGCAATGAACCTGCATTAGCATTTCTGCAGGGCAAACACAAATAAACAAAAATGTGCGGAAAAAAAATGTTACAAACAAATTTCTTTGCAAGTCAGGCAGAGAGAGAGAGGGAGAAAGAGTATAGCACACAAATGAGCCAATTCCCTTCATATAAAACTGAACTAAGACCTTTTTAATAAAGACTCCAAGGCTGAGGAGGGGTTGCTGGATAGATGCTTATTTACTTTTTGATTTTCTTAAGGCTTTTGGGCACTCACATCACTGTTGTTAAACAAGACAAGGTGCTGAAAGTGTCAAAAGCAGATAAAATTTTATGTTAGTCATAGGATTTGGGGGTAGTCTGAGCTCCAGTAAAAGGCCCAGCATACAGGCAAATGAAGGAGACAGGTGAAGCAATTTTTTCAGGAGATATTGTATCTGATATGGATGTGGGAAGCGTCTTTGGCAAGGGATAGGACAACACTACATTGGAAAAGGAAGACAACAGCACATATGTATGGCTCTAAGGTTAACAAACATGTTGAGGTGAACTGGATTTGTCCATGTGAATGATCTGACATTTTTGGTCAGTGAGACAGAAAGTATAATGCAAAATGTAATGCGAACCCTCTCTTCTCTCTCTCTTTTTCAAACAAATTGCCAATTTAGCTCCTGGGATAAAGTAAATAGTGCACTGCCATTTTTTTTTTTTAAGGGAAATATGACAAGGAACCTAAATGTGTTCATCTCAAATTTGTAAATCCGTTGCTTTATTGAACCATTTGTCCATTCTTATAAGCTGATTTATAATAACTGTAATGTGATTCATCATGTCATCTTGTAAATAAATGTGACACTTCATTAAACACAGTAATCAAATTTAAGCAGTCCCACTTTCATGCTAACAACTGAGACCTTTACGATTCTATTGCTCTAAAGATACTCCTACTCTAATGAAAGTAGCATCAAGCAAAGAATAAAATGTAGCAGAGGTAGATTTTCAAGAGGAGTGATGAAGAAATAAATATACTTTTAGTAAGTAGCCAGTAATGAAATTAGTAATGGCCTGAAGTTTACTGTAATAATGGTTTTACAAGATACTCCTGTTGGGATGTTTTATTGTCAGTAAGGAATGGACAGTTTGAACATCTTGGAAAATCTGTTGTAGGATTAACAAAATCCTTTTAGAGCCTGAATTTTAGAAAGAATTTTTTCATGCTATTTTTGTGTTTGCCATCTGGAATGACACTGCAAGCTGGCAAACACAAGAATAATGTGAGATATTTCTATCGCATAGAGTTAGCTATGGATTCATCAGGGAATGTAAGCATCTGAACATCAGTCAGATACCCAGAATTATCCCAGCTTTGACCTGCTTTGAGGAATCAGACAGGCCATCTATTAAAATTAATGTTTGCTTTCTCTCAGGAAATGGTCACCTTCATCTCCCAAGGGATAGGTGTTCAAATCAAGGAAAATTCAAAGAAGTACACATGAGGAAGTAAACACAGAATACAGCTTTTCTGTCTAGGTTGGGAGTGATTTAAGATGTTAACAATGGCAATTGTGTTGTGAACCAGATTTGCAGGTGAAGTAGATCATTGTGAATTACCTTGGTTGAGGATTTGGCCTACAGTCCTTAATTATGCCCTCTATTCATCAGCTGTAAGGAAACAGCTTATTTCCATGGCCCTCCTCTCATACTGATACTATTCTAGAAATGAACATGGAATTCAAGATCAGAACATTTGGGCTTTCAAGCCAGGAATGTGGGATGAAAAAGCAAGCGATGAAGCTGGGTTATTTTAATCAGCATTATTAGGATTTTGTTGCACTGCAAGGCAGAATCTCTGCTTCCTATTCACAGGACGCTGTTTTAACTCCAGTTAGGTGGAAGCAATCACGACACTGAGAAACCGAGACACATTTCAGCTGCAGCCTGGAATATCAAATGCATGAATGTGTGCTCGTGTATAGCTTTACTGCTAAAGTCTGATTTAGTTTTCCAAACAAAATTGGAGTCTTCTAAAATTGAAGACAGCTAAAGATAGCATTTTAAGCAGACTGGAAGAGAGCAATGGGAACTGCATGAAAGACAGTCCTCAGAAACAGAAGTGTTGAAAGGTAGTGAAGGCTGCGCTCCAAAATGGAAGAGCCCTAAGTATGCAGGCACGATAGAAGGTGCCAAGGAAATTCAACTCCAGTAGAAACCAGGGAAGATCTATCACTGTCTGTTAGAGGGTGCCCAGCACTTTCAAAGATCCGTATGTTAAACCTCTAGTTTCATATTTCAAGTGGGAGAATGGAGGAGGGCTCTGCATTGAAAGTGAGAGTCTGACAAGCAGAGAGGCCCAAAAGAGATGAGAGTGCCTGCAACCAGAAAAAAAAAATATGGACAAAATTACAAAATAGCAAAGTAAGAGTAAGGAAAAGAAAAAATATTGTTTCAAGTGTTCCACACAGAAAATTATGCTGGAACAGGAAAACAAAGAGAATGTGCTTGAAAAATTTAATCTAAAAGATATGAAATCACCTTGCCTGGAGACCTAAAACTGTCCCTACACTCCACCAAAGTTTATAGTTCGGGAATAAAGAATGGATGTAGTGGATCTTGCAGCTCACCCGTTGTAACACAAGCATCCTCAAAAGGAACAAAGAGGTCCTGAGATGGGGTGATAAACAGTATTTGTTACATAGCCTGTAGCTAGTAAGTACTCTTAAGGAAACGTGTGAATGGCCAGTCTTAAGGAAGAGATATAGGATGAGTGAATTTTATTTAAGTCATTCAAGAATCAAGTCTTCAGAAAGGATTTGGTATTATTTGGATTGAATCTGAGAATTGTTCTTACCTGCATTGTAGCACTTTGATATACCTCATTGAGAAGGAGAGACACAGGTTCCAAAACAATTTCAGTTGTAGTGTTTCTGGGTATTCTTTGGAGCAATGATCTTGTAATTGCATTCTTTACTGAAAATTTGATTTCAAGATGTCTTCTATCAGCAGAAAAATCAAGCCCAAATATTTGCAGCCTAATCCATAACCTTGGCTATCTCAGGTGTGCCTGCCACTTGGTAGTGCTACTCATTATCATGTGAAGTATTTCTGGTGCATCGGTCAGTTCTGGCTGCCAAGTACAGAGGAATGCTGATGATAAAATATGAAGTATCTGGTGTGAAAGCCTTAGCTTGTCCTCCAAGCAGTGGCTGGATTTTGCATTTTTGGGATTTACTGTTACGTTCATGTGTTTTGAAGGAGCAAAATTACCAGACGCATATGGGTATTTTATATCAAACTGAACAATTTCCAGAATGAAATTCTATAATTCAGAGGTCCAGCTACCTAGAGGATCCATAGCATTGAGAGGGGTATGCAGATTTCCTCCAAAAATAAGTTGAGACGACCAAGACCTCAGAATGGGATCCAGAAGAGTAGCCGTGGTGTACAGGAAAGATAAGTAACATAGGAAGAAAATTAGGAAATGCGAAGAATCCAGTAAGGCAAGGACTGCTGGGAAGTGTTTCCTCTTTAGCCTATATGTATATACCAGCCATATGAAGTTCAACAAGGGAAAGTGCTACATTCTGCCCCTGGGATGAGTCAATCCTGGTTGTACGCACGGACTGGGGAATGAGATGCAGGAAAGCTGTGCCACAGAAAGGGACCCAGGGGTCCTGGTCAATGACAAGTTGATCATGAGTCAGCAGTGCCCTGGCAGCCAGGAGGGCCAACCCTGTCCTGGGGAGCATCAGGCACAGCATCACCAGCCGGGCAAGGGAGGGGATTGTCCTGCTCTGCTCTGAGCTGGGGCAGCCTCATCTTGAGTGCTGGGGGCAGTTCTGGTGCCATGATATAAAAAAGATATTAAACTATTAGA